>VXAD01009143.1:1453915-1617946 GCA_013399195.1 Dicrurus megarhynchus
TTTTTTTTTCATGATTAAGATGAAATCTTTCTTTTCCCCAACTGTCAGAAGAGCCTTAATTCTGTGCTGGGTTATTTCAGCAAGTACCTCAGTAGATGTGTGTGTGTGTGTGTGACCACACTAGGAAATGCTTTGTAAGAAGAACTTCATATTCAACATTTGAGGAGAAAAAGCTGTTTAATACAGGGGCTCTTCGTAGTCCTTATAAATCTGTAACTGATTAGGAGGCATTCAGAGCTAATGTAGGATGAAAAGATGGGCCGATTGTCGGCTGAGAATGCGGAAGCGGGGGTTGGTTGGAGTAAGGATCCGAACTGGATTATAACAAACCCAAGTTTTAGTTGGGATGGAGCTAAAGTGTTAGCCTGGAGGCAGGCAGGCTGCTCTTCATGAGTTGAAATACTCTCACCTCAGTGACTCTTTCTGCTTCTCAAAAAAACCAAAGATTCCCCCTGAAAGCAGTGCTTTGCAAATTGGAGTTTTAACCTTATCCTCTCTATCTGGCCCAGGGATCTTTCTCTCTCTCTGTTTATTTTCCTCTTCCTCTTCTTCTTCTTCTTCTTCTTCCTCTTCCTCTTCCTTTTCCTTTTCCTTTTCCTTTTCCTTTTCCTTTTCCTTTTCCTTTTCCTTTTCCTTTTCCTTTTCCTTTTCCTTTTCCTTCTTTTTCTTTTCCTTCTTTTTCTTTTCTTTTTCTTTCTTTCTTTCTCTTTCTTTCTTTCTTTCTTTCCTTCTTTCTTTCTTTTTCTTTCTTTCTTGCTTTCTTTTTCTTGCTTTCTTTTTCTTTCTTCCTTCCTTCCTGCTTTCCTTCTTTCCTTTTTTCTTTCTTCACACAAGAACTTTTAGCTTGTGTAGATGTAGGTATTTATAAAATGACAGATATTTTTATAATACTAATCAATCTCACAGTCCTTTAACTCGAAAACTGAACTCTGACACTTCCCCAACCAAGTTTCCTTTTGCATTTCTGCTTAGCACTGATTTACCTGTCATCTTCTATTTTTTAGGTCTTGTTGTAATACCCAAAAATAAAACAATTATTAATCTTTTTTTCACCATGCAAGACTTGAAGTACTTTATCCTGAAGAGACCTGAAATTTTTTAGTCCACATAAAAAATGAGGATTCCGATTTTATTTTTAACATTTTGGAAGCACTGGAGTGTGGAAGGGTAGGGTAAGAGTGTGAGAAATATTGGTAAGATGGGAGCACACAACTTCTGCAAAATTACAATATCATTTATTAAAGAAGCTCCCTTTTCTGGTATTTCTCACTATAATTGTTCCCCTTCTGTGGTTTTAGCTTTTGGAAGAGCTTCATTGTTTATCTTCCTAACAGCCTGCATTTTCCCTTGAATATGATGAATACAGCTGCAGGACCCTGCATCACCAGTTCTGGGAGTTTGTCAGATGGTGGGAGTCTAAAGAGTTTTCTAACAGAAAAAGAAGTGCCTCCCTTCTTTTGACCTAATTTGTTCAAATATTTAGTAGTTACTCCCATTTCTGCTGTCCTCCCTAGAAATAGCCCTAGAAATTGCAGGCACTGATGGAAATATTTATCACTGGACAATGTAATGTAAAATACTGCAATCCTCAATTTTTACTTCTGAAGTATCATTCCCATTTTTTTTTTCTCACTAATCAAGAAGACTTTGGCAGAAATCAGAAGAAAAAAAAAGCTAGAACTGATACATGATTTACCCACTTACAGCTAAGTCTTTCACACACTATTAGCGGAATTACGGGGCCTGTAGTAAACAGTATTAAATCCCAGACACTTGGCTAAAAGCAGGTCCATATCCAAGGTTATAGAAAAGGAGGGTTATTTTTATGAAGATACTGACCTTTTCCAAACTAATATCTGCCACACATTTCTTTTTCTAATGTTTCAAAAGGAGGTGAGTTCATTTCCACATCCTCTCTAACAGGATTTTGAAAGTTACAGCAAGAAAAAAACAAAAAGAAAAAATTTCCAAAGCCCTTACATGAATCTGAAGGCAGGATAGACTACATTAGTGAACTTCTTTTTGATGCTGAGGGGTGGAAGTCAAGATTGCACTTGTTTTTCCTACGCATCAGAAAAACTAGCACGAGCTGCTTGAGCATTTTCAAATAACAGGAGAAATATGGAAGAATGAATTCTGAGTCATTCTTCCCTGCTGTAAAATGCCCAGTTTCTTTTTGTCTGATGTGGCAGAGTTTGCAGTGCACGTAGATAAGTAGTAGAAGCAGAAAAGGTTTATGTAGAAGGAAAGTGGAAGCAGTACACGTAAACAACTCTTTCATTTGACTTCTTATTTTTGTTTTCCATGACTAACCATATATGGCAGAAAGACAGAAAGAAGCAAGTCTTATTTTAAAGGAAGCAGCTCAGAATATCATACTTTACTTTTTATGTCTTGTACCGGATATCAGGATGCTGCTGAAAAAGTGCCAGAATTAAAAGTAATTCCCTCAGCTTGAGCAAACAGTCCTGAAATTTGCCAGATGCTGGCATATATCCACTGGTTTGAAAGTTTGAAAGCAGGCTAAAAAAATTTAGGGGTAGTTTTTGTTTGTTTGTTCCTGACCACTGATAGCATGAGCTAGCAGCTGGTAGAAGAATAAAGGAGAATGTGTGTGTATTGGCAGCAGACAATTTATAACATGAAGCGATTATTCTCTCAGTCTTAAACATCAGAACTTGTGTCTTAAAAAATAATAATTTGCTTGGACAATTTTACAACTGAGCATTTAGTTTTTTCCCATTTTTCCTCCTTCAAAGATGTGTTGGAATTTGTAACCAACAAGATACATAATTTATCAATCTGGTACTTTTTTTTTTAAGAGGCATTTTTCAATCTTGTTTCTTTTAAAGCTTATTGCAATCCTAGCTTGGTAAACCTACATCTCCACCTAGTGGTTTCACAGAAAGGGGAAGCAATCATTTTTCAAACTGTGGACATCCAGATAGTTTGCAGTTCAACAGCAGTGTGAAGAAACTGCATTCTTTCTGAGGGAAATCTTTTAAAACTTGTGAGTGAATATACAGAGATAGATAGATAGATAGATAGATAGATATAGATAATTTAATGATGACATATGCAATTATATAATGGCTTTTTCATTTCTTAGTGTTAATAATTTCAACCTCCAACAGAAAAACAAAATTTTAGCACAGCATCAGTTCATCCTTTATTTTCTCTAACCTCATCCTAAACCATGCTCGGGCAGTGCTGGAAGATTCTCATCTTTCCTGCAGCCACATCTCTAATGCAGAGTGTGACCAAAGGTACAAACTAAGCACAAAACAACTAGCAAGACTTTGAAAATGCCCTGGGACCTCCCCTTTGTACCATAATGTTTTATATAACTTTCTGGTTCAGAATACTTTATATCTGCCTTGAGGAACTTTTAGGAAATCCATGCAGGGAAGAGGCATGCACAAGATGTGTGACTTAGGTACCAGACCAAGACAAATTTTTAAGGCTGTCCTGCTCTTTCCCCAAAAGATTAATATTGTATTTTCTTGATTCTACAAAAGATTCTTTCTCCAATTTTTCTAAAAGAAAAAAAAAAAAAAAATTAAGGATATCTTTGAAAGATTCTTCTTTGCAATAGAGGAGGTAAAAGCTCCAGTCCCAACAGACTTGCTTACTGTCCTATACAATCACCTTAAACCTACCCTGCAAGAGATACTTCAGCATATTAAGAAGGCCCCTTCAGGTACACAAAGAAACTAATATCTTTCAGTACCAGCAAATCAATTCCTTTCAAGAAATAAAATATAAGCAGAAATGAAATTAGTCTCCTGATCCTGCCCAAAATACCTCGTTTTTCTCAGCCACAGTTCTCATTCTCCTTTCATGTCTCTACTGGGCCAGCCACTTCATGCAGCAGTGAGTCTAAATGGTTTTTTGGGGGTTAGAATACTATTCTTTTAACAAAACTATCGGTTCCATAAGGCTACTCAGAGTGCACAAAATAGAGAATGTCCCTAAATCTGTGCAATGCTGGATCCTTCAGGTGGACAGTAGATGTACTATTAATTAAATGCTACTTGTAATAAAATATATTAAAGTGATTGAAGCTGCTGTAGCTGCAGTGGGCCTAGAAAGTACAATAATCCTTGACTGTAATGTAGAATCCTCATGTCAGAAACATGTACAGTGCTCAGAAAGAGTATAATTAATGCACATTAACATATATACTCAGAAACAGAATATATGAAGAGGGCGCTTTGGGACATGATTAAATTTTTTGTGACTTCAAATTAGGGAAATTTTGAAAACTTCCATTTCAGCAATTTACAATGATTAAATGGTATCATAACATTTCTCTAAAACCAAACAAATGTGAAATAATGAGAAAATATGGTTTTATTTCATTAATCAGCCATTCCAGCCTTAAATATTGTTTTCCACAAATACAATCAATATTGATTTTCTTTGCTAGTTAAGAATGGATGGCCACCCACAAATAATTAAACTGAATATTTAGTCTTGTATAGTTAAATGAAAAATTAGATGCCTATTTCTGAGCTGGGTAGCATGTGAAGATCCTTAGATAGTTCAAGGTCAGTATTGCATTAAAACTGAGATCTTCTTCAGAATAGCAAGGAGAAATTATTTTGGAAAAGGAGGGACGTTTGAGGTGGCTCAGGCTGAGAACTCTTGCTATCTGAGATGGTCACTGAAATTCAGAGGTGAAAATTGGAGGTGAAAAGGAAAGCTCATTTTCCTGCAGAGAAAGTTCACCCTTCCCTTGAATAGTGAGACCTGCAGGGCACTGTCAGTCAGCAGAGCGAATTTACCAGTAAGAAGCCCGGGCTGGGCTTGCCCTGAGCTCTGGTGGCTTGCTGGGCTCCTTCTGAGCAGTTAGAAACAGTGCCCTTTTATGCATGCTGTATCTGACACACACATGTCACAGATGGAGACCAAGTACTCTTGACAGCACCCAGTTAGAAGCCATTTGGGCAGACAACACAAGTGCAGCAAAACTCTGTATTAGCTTTTAGGCAGAAAATTTGAGCTGGTTGAATAACAAGAATGAGGGATGGCAAAACCGCCACACCTCATTTCCTTGTTACTTTAGCTGACTTCTGACTTCTTTACACTTCAGATTTAGATAAAAAAGCAGGCTATGTATCTTATCAGAATGCAAACAAACCTGACAATGTTTTTGGTTCTTTCTTCTGGTATATAAGAAGCCTAAAAAGTGGAAATTCAGTCTCTTTAGGAAGAAGATAAGGTCAGAGTCCATCTGGGCTTGCCCGGTCTTGCTTGTTAATTGTTGGTTGTGCTCTGTCCAATTGTTTAAATCCATGCCAACAATCTGAGTTTTTTAAGTAATCTAAGTAGTCAATTAAAAGCTCAATATGATTGAGCACTCTTCATTGGCTGTCACAGCAATAAAAGGGCCACAAGTGTTTAATTATATATATAAGAGGATGAAGTATCTAGTGCTGCTACTCAAAAGATATTTTTTGCTTTTTCTCACTGTAAAATTCATGGTCTTACAATATGGGTAGCTCTAACAGAACTCTAGGAAGTCACTTTCTAAGGAAAAAAAAGTAAAACAATTTGTGGCATTTGACAAAAATCATGTGATTCTTTAGGTAAACTGGACACCCCACAAGTATTCCAGAAAAATAAATATTCAAAATAGCAAATTTGCCCAAGTCCAGAGAGTTGCAAATATTTGAACCACTGTAGATTTCTCATCAGTTAATGAGACTTCTCATCAACTGCATCTTCAAGAGAATTATGTGACACTCAGTGATTCTGATGGGTCCCTTCCAAATGTTATATCTTATGAAACAAAAACAGTTTACAGATCTAACCACCAAATGGCATTCTTCATATTACATTGTCTTGGACCTAAAAGAAAGAGTAATTGTGAGCTTGTTTCAACAAAGTTTTTTGTTTTCCAGGCCAATGAACAAAACTCTACATGATTTTCTATACCTTTATAGATCAAGGAACCATGCAATACCCCACAGCTGTTGCATAACATAGCTGGAAAACTTGTGGTGATCTCATTGTGTGTTCTCTCTTGTGTGCTCTGACTGGATTTCTCCATATTCAGAGTTTAATTTTTAGGGTTTGAAGTAAACACACACTCTAGATGAGTCATTATTTCTAAAATTTTTTGTCTCTTTCTCAAGTAGAAAGACCATCACATAGAATAAGTTCTTCATTTACAGGCATGTATTTTATCAGAGTTTTACTAGAATAAGCTGATATATAAACTCATTATAACTAATATATAAACTCTAGTATAAATTTATTAGCTCTAATAACATTTTACACCCTTCTTCTTTTCATAATCCCACTGATTAAATTTTTAACTTGTTATTTCTCCTTTTTTTTGGAGGGTGGCAAGGGAAATGATATGAAATTAAGAATTTTTGAATATAAACCGAGATTTCTCACATCCATATCAATCTTAACGTAGTTTTACTTAACTGTTCTTGGAAGTCCATACATACTATGAAGCATTTTCTTCAAAAACAAAAAATTTAGACTTCCTTCAGTCGCAAGAGAAATTACCTGCAGAGCATCCAAGCACTTACGTGAGCAGTACAACACTAGAATGCCTTGTCCAAACCACTGGTAGGAAAAGGCAGCTTTTGTTCAGCCTGTTCCTCCTACTTCTGGGGTTTTTTTCAATTATTCCCAAACCCTGCAAAAAGATCCAGATATAATTCTATTTTGTTCTTTGAACAAAAACAAAAACAACAACCAAAAAAAAAACCCACCAAACACCACAAACTCCACACATATCACTTTCATCTGTTTGTGAATATTTCATTGGTCTGTATTCTGGGAACATCTAATATTAGTGCACTAAGACTTCTGTACATAGTGAGCAGTGCAAACAGAAAAAAAAAGTGCATGGGGGAGAAAGGGATGTTAGTATCTTTGCTGAAGTCCAGGATGGCATTTGTCTGGTGATTTCAGTAGAGTGGCTATTTCATTGTAACTGGTAACAAAACATTTTCACTAATTTAATTGGTAGACAGATTTGGAACCATGCAAAATATTTTCCTTATTTCTAGTAAAGTTATATGTATGCATATATACATTTACCTATATAGCTGAGTAACTTAGAAAAGGAGAGAATATAAATAAAATCACCAGTAAATTATAGAGAACCATTAAATGATATTAACAAATACAAGTCATTATGAATTAAAGTTGTAGTGGAGAAAAAGGAGAAGAGGATGCTAAGAATATGTAAGGTACTCTCCATGGAGAACACAGAGTAAATGTACAAAGATAAGACCCAAAAAAAATGGTTTTAGCATTTATTAGCTAAGCATATACCCAGAAAAAAAAACCCCACATGTATTCATATATTCAACTGATGTAAAGGCTTAGCTTCAAACCTGCTAATAGTAACTCTAGGTTTAGTACAAACAAATTGGATTCAGAGCTAAAGTCATGCAACATAGTCCAGCTCACATCTTTGCAGGGACTGCTAGATTTTGCTTCAGACTTAAAGGTATTGCGCAGATTTCAGTCCACCATTTGGCAAAGAGCTGATGAAACAAACTTGTAGATTCTCTTCCCTTTAGGCCTTAGTGATTTTCTGTGCCGTTAATAGAAAAACTTGCAATGGTTTTGTGTTATGAAACACTTTCTGTGTTGTATTATCTGGTGTAGTTCAGTGTTTGTAAGGCTCTAGGGCACTATCTACTGCAGTTGATTTTATATGACTTCTCATGACATTTTTAAACTTCAGCAGTGTGTAAAGTTCACAGGCTGAGTTGTTTCTTTCAGCTGTTGCAGGATCTCACAAAACCATGTGGACAACAAGGCTGGTTCCCTCTAAATCTGACCGCTGGTGGTCCTCGGATGGATCAGTCCTGAAACCTTGGGAAAACAAGCTGGAAAGCTTTGCTGGAAAGACTTAAGCATCTTCAATAATTCACTAATAGGGCTTTTGAAAGCCTAGAGCTCCACATGATTTTGTGCCAAGGATTTTCTCTGTGTTCACAGCAGTTCGAAGTGTATGATTTCCAGCAGTCACAACCTCCACAGACTGTGTCAGCCAGGCTTCTAGGAGGCTTCTCTAGTGGCTCTACAGCATATGTGGCTGTGGGACGCCTGTCCCCAGACGTGGTACAGAAAGGCTGAGCCCCCCATCACTATGCAACTGGAGAAGGCTCTCTTCTGTTCACTACCCAGCCTTGCTGACCGTGAGACCTGATATCTTTGCTTAAGCAAAATTTGCTCAGGTTTTCCCTTTAGAAAAGGCAAAAGTATGTATTTTTCCTTCTTTGGTTTCAGTGTTTTGAAGTAAAGATACTATGGAGGAATGCTGTAGGTTTAACATATCGTTATTATCTAAGAAAACAGTAAGATTGTTGGAAGCACCTGTTAATGTTCTCATACCAGTGACCCATATATTTTATGCAAATATACAATTGCTCTACAGCTACAAAAATGTAAAAATAGGTTGCAATTTATAGCAGCAAAAACACTCAAAACCCCCAGTAATGTTCTTGGTTGCTAACTGGTCATTTGCTACAACTTCTTTCCTTACAGACATAAGCTCGTAACACATTAAAAGTTAGAGATCTAAAAGAGGTCCCACTCAGACAGAGTCCAGGCGGACTACCATAATACTACCATTTATCTGTGGAGACCATCCTCGAAATACAGGTCAAATCGTGAATGTAACATGGTGAAAGATCTTTAGCTGTCAAGCTAAGCTCTAGTAGGTTGTTACATGGAACATAAAATTAGTATCAAAAATAATGAAATATTTTAGAAAAATCTGCCCCTGCAGAAGAAGGTGAAGAGCTGAAGTAAAACAGGAGTTTATTCATACAAGCTCTGCTCGAAAAGTTTAACCTATAAATGCCTCTGGCCTGAAGGTATCTGACTAACTAGCTCAGTGGACTTAGGTTGTGCTTGTTCCTTCCACTGCTACAGACTAAATAAAGACGAGCTTGGGAGGGTCATTACTGCCTTACTGCCAGTGCTTCTTCAACAGCTCTTCACCGTCTGGTGGGCACTAGCAGAGCAGGTAAATCTGACTTGAGGTCCTCTTGCTCTATCTAATAATAATAATTCACTAAATAACTTCCTCTCTAGGCATCAAGCTCTCGATAAAGATTTACCCTACATGTACACAGTTGTTTAATTTTTTTTATTTTTCATTTATATACAGTATACCAAATTTGGCTATGACTGATTTTCTTCTTCTCCACAAAGTGACAGAAGAAATTTTTTGCGTGTTGACTTTCACCATGCTTGAAATGCCAGGGGAGCAATGCACAATCTGATAAAGTCCTCTTCAAGAAAGTTGGGGATTTTCCATTTTTTAAAAAATTCAACTCATCTCAAGTCAGGATTTCTTTTCAGAAGATATGCTCCAGCCTTAATTGGGGTGCTCAGTCTAGGGTAAATGGGTGAAATTTAAGGTCCAGCAATACATAAGCAGTTTTTCTCAGTAATCTCACAATCTCTTCAAGTCTATGCATTTAAAATGAAGAATCTTGCAGTGTGCAGCCTGCAGTATGTTAAGTATTCTTGGAACATGGGCAAAGCATTTACACCCAGTATGTAACTCTACATCACTTGCACAGTGAATTCTCTCCTGCTCTGCATAAAATACAATATAACCGAGTACCAGTGCAGATTGACAGAGCACAAGAGTATGGATGGTCTCTCCAATGTGGTTTCAAAGCCATTGTGCAGTGGCGATGAAGCCCCTTCAGTTCTCAGCCCGTGTCTCTGAGATCTGTGCTCTGAGTCTTAACACCTCACTTTCTCCGGTCCAAAAATCTAGCCTGGTGATGTCAGGGTGACTCTTCAGTTCCTCTTATGAATGAGTCTTTGAAGTGAGGAAAGACAAGACAGATCCTTAGAATCATGGTTTGAGGAAAAGCTTTGCCATTAGAGCTACTAACAATGACTCTGCTTTGCTGAAGAGTTTGAAAACACAAAGATAAAAAGGCTAAAAAATATGAAAGGAAGTATGAGGCAGCAAAAGCATGTGTTTTAGAGAAGGTAGGATGATGAGTGTTTTGAGAACAGTTAATACCTCATTTGGCTTTCTACAAAGGTGTACATTACACAAGGCAAAATTACCAGATATTTTATTCTTTACCTTTACATCTCCATGTTGCCCAGAGGTATGATGAACATCCCTCATTTTGGTGGGAAACACATGGGAGCTGCATTGTGTCTGTCACAATATGTCAAGTCAAACACACGAGCTGAAGAAGTGCCTTGATTTTGCTCAATTAGTACTGTTTGCTTTGTGGACCTCCATTAGCAAGTATAAATTTGTACAGTGGTCACCATTTAAAAATCAATATTTACCAAGGGTTATCACATCATCAAGCCTAGGACACTAAGTAGTTCCGTAAACTTTGAGCAGAAAATAATACTGCGATTTGGTAAATATTTAACACACGTATCATTTTATGGTAACCACTACTTTTGATACAGGTGTTCATTACCTCTTCCTAGCTAAACCTTCCATTAAATTACATTACACTGAACTTCGGCTTCACTTCGCCCAGATTTCAGTTAAAGGAACTGGGGGGAAAAAATATAGTGAAACTGACTTTGTAATTAATATAATGAAAATAACTGTAATGAATAATGGCTTTAATTTTTGTTGCCCTCTTATCCCAAAGCATATGATTCAGCACGGATTCTCTGTGGAAATACTGAATATATGGCTAAAATATATCTAGGTAAAAATAACTCAGGTTCCTTTTTCCACTGGGTATAATAGGTATTTTCTGTTTGGCAAGGAAGGCTCCCCAGTAGCTAGCTACACTGTCCAGTTTCTTTCAGTATAACCACCCTTCCTTTGATGTGTAAGTAACAGATGTTTAAGACATAAGAAATTAGATAGACTGTGATTACTGAGAAACAAGTTAATTTCAATTCATTACTTGATGTTCTCATTCACTTGTTCTGAAAATGACAGTAGTTAGTAGGGTTGTTGGTTTTTTTAATTGACATATTTTATGTTTAACAATCAACTTAAACTTAACCTATGCACACCTCTAATTTTGAAACACATCATTTGCGAGCTAATATGTCACTTTTTCATCGTAAATTGGAATTATTTCCAAAATGGCTTCACTTTAATTATATGTATGTGTACAACTTAGCCAGCTTGTTTTCTTGTAGGCAATGGGAAGAGGTAAGGTAAAAGCAGCAAGCAACAGCTTTGTTTTTCCCCATTTCACAAAGCAAAATTCATTCCCTCCCAATTTTCTAAAAAAGAGGTATTGCAAACGAGCTAGAGGAAGGGCTTGGCAGGGGAGAGATCCAGTTTCTACTGGAAAGGAATAGGCATGATTAAGAAAATGTCTTAGCTCATTAGCTTTCAAATATTGCATGTGTTTGGTTGATAAAGGTAAGAATGTTCACACAAGTACTGTAAGGCATTTCACTTGGTACCTCACGAAATTTTGATTAAGAAAGTAAAACAACAATAAACTCAACATGGTGTATCTTGAATAGCTTAAAAAGTATGAGTTTTTCTTGAACTTGCAAACAGGGAATTCTCACAGAAATTATGTTTTCCTAGTCAGGTCCTCAGGGATCAGTTTTTAATGCCATGCTGTGAAATGTTTGTATTGGTTCAGAGGAAAAGACTTAGAATAGGTGTTTGAAAGAACTTTATGAAATATAGTACAGTTAACTGTCACAAAGAGGATACCTAGAAAAGCTGAGGGTTTCTCAATGAAGATTTTTAAGAATTGGTTAGTATGTTGGGTCTATGTAAGTTCACTTTCGTCTGATCTCTAGTAAGGATATGGTCTAGACGACCCTTTGGGACCCCACCAGAACTGCATGATTTGAAGCCAAAGTCAACATTTACACATTTTGAGGGGGGTTAAGAAAAGTGTAGCAGTGATAAATAAAAAGAGGGTAGACTGATGAGACAATGCCAGCTGAATCAACCTCCTGATAACTTGCGCAACAGTGTTAGAGCACAGCCCAGCAAGAGGACAGTGGGGAGAGAAGGGGACAAGAGGGAGCATAAAACTCACGCCCCTGTAGCTGTCCATTAACACTGTACATCACAGAACCTCTGACACCAGTTCTGGTCTTTCCAGGCCAGAGAAAAGCCATCAGAAGGCAGTAGTGCTTTGCAATTTGCCCTTGCAATAACTGACCCCCAAAAGTTGTGCCTCTATAGTTCATAAGTCAGGCAACATTTTCAGGGAGAAGTATTATTTTTTATGTCTAACTCATATCATTGATAAAAAACAGATGAGCTCTTAGGTACAAAAGAGCTAAATCTCCTCTTTTTTACTCAACTCTATCAATCTGTCTTATAAAAAATACTACTGAGCCTTATGAAATCTGCTTTTTTTACACCCTCTGGCCATCATAACTATAACAACCCTACAGTAGTCGTAAGTTGAAGTAACAAGTTACACTTTCCATCAGTGACAGTAATTAGGTCCCAAACAAGGTGTTAACACATTTAATAGATTCCACATCAGAAAAAAATATTGAAAAAAGTTTAGAAATTTTTAATAAATTATGTAGCTCCAAGAGAAGCTGAGATTTGGAGCTAAACCAAGGAGTTTAAAAAGCTTTTGGTCCTTGTTAAATAGGAGGTTAAAAAATGGTTGAATACAGTTGTTCTCTTTGGTTTTGTAATCTATGAATCTAGAGTTCTGTAATTTAATACCAAGAGATTAATTAAAAAGTGAGTAGAACAGCTCTAAACACATTCTTATTTCTAGTATATGATTCTAAATTTGTGTTTGCTATATCTCTCAATTGTTATTGTGTGTTCACCTTGTAAAAACAGACTATGGCTCCACAGGATGAGAGTCAGGCCAGTACAATGTAGACAGGCTTTTAAGCAATCTCCTCAAGCACCACAAATCCATGTCCAAACCTCACAGTTTATCATGTGTTAAGCCTATCCAGATGGTAGGTAATATTCTGGTATTAGCAATCCACATCCATTTCCACTTCCTTCTCTACAGAAAATTGCCAGCAAGTCTCCTTGGTGGTCTTTTAAAAGTAAAGGAACTCGCATGTATGTGGACGCACACCACATATATTACAGTATCTTGCTCTGATCTCACTTTTTTGTAAGAAAAAAGCTCTTATTAATCTATAATTTGAAATATGTAAAAGAACACAGCTTCACATGGTATGAAGTTGTGCTATTTTCAAGTACTTTCCCTAACTGCCTGTTGACAGTCCCAGGCTCCTGAGGACAGGACTTTGAAAGAGACAAGAAGAATCCAAACTGCAAGTGCTTTATCTGCCTTCCTGTGAGAGCTGGAGTAATGGGGCTTTGAGTGCTTTGTGAAATGCAGGACTCTTCTCTCCATGTAACATCACAGGCACTGCTACAGCTCCCATCCACATTGCTATCAGCTGCACGCCCAGAACAAACTTATCAAATGTATGGACTTGGAAACCTGGAGATTTTTAGTATACATACCAGGCATTTTAGTACACATACACACATACATTTTACATACATTTTAGTAGTCATACCAGGCAGCAGAAATAAGCATGGAGTTACAGAACAGACTAAATTGTCAAGGAGATGTAGTCACAGTTAATTATCCAGTAGTTATAACAAAATGTGTAGCTAGAGAAATCCCAGCCTTCCAGGAACTAGGAAAACTGTGGGTTTACACCTTTAAAAATTACTGGCAGATCATTAGGGCTGCCTTTCAATTTTTCCAGAGTTTGTCCAACTGTCACTAGGTCCCAGAGGAAAGCACCTCAGCTCTCTGTTTCCCTGTTGCATTGTTCCCCTACAAACACCTTCTCCTTTCCTGTCCTTCCCCTATGAACACCTGCCTGCCCCTGCAGGTAAGGCCTGTGACCACAGCCTCTGTCCCAGGAGAGGAACATCCAGATGTGAGGCAACAGACATTCAGGATGCACTGCACAGCTCTGCAGTTTAGATGAGGTGGAAATGAGAGGGTCTCAGAGCAGGAGCTAGCAGAGCTGTGTGAAACTGAGGTTTCAGTAACACAGAAGTCTCCAGTCTTTTTCTTCATCCTTCTTTGGCACGCTGTGGATGTGCATCACTTAACAGCAAGAAAAAACCTGAATCCAACCTCCTGTTGTAACCTTGGACACATTACCAAAATCCTTCCAAACTATTTCCTTATGAAAACGGGGTTTTTTTCTTTTCTGTGTTAGTCACTTAATTTCACCCAGCAGTTTTCTCCTCTGCTTTGTTACGCTGAGTAAACCACCTGGGACTTTAAAGTCCTCCAGATGTCCTACTCCACCACATGTCATGTGGAACCTCAAAAACCTCTGGCTTGTTTCCATCTTCCTGAGATAATGTTCTCCTCTACAGCACTAGCAGGCAACCCTCACAGGTATCAGCCTGAGCATTCAGCAGGAGGGGACATCCAAGATGGTCTGAGCGGTAGCTTCAGGCAGCTCACTTAGACATCTAACTTGAGAAGGGTAGGATAATTAAGTATCTGAGTTAGGAGCATTCCCATCCTTTTTACTCAGACAGAGACAGCAGTAGATCCCCTAAGCTCAGTTCCTTGCAGAACCTATTTCTTTTCACTGAAATAAGGAAACTGAAAGAAATTTGCAGTTCTGAATGTGTGTTAAGTCTCTGCAGCTAAACAATATGAATGTCTTGCCTGCCTTCTTCCACAGTTCATACATCCCAAACAAGCTCAGGCACCCGTAAACATTGGTGGATATAACAAGGGACTTTCTTACATAGCTACTGCCTTCACTGCTGCCTTTTTCTCCCTGAAAGCATGCCTCTGCATTCAGAGATCATTATGGGGTGCAATGTGTTGTTATCCCAAGCTTGCAAAAGAGAGGTGCATATTTTTGCAACACATCTCTTTTTTTACACACGCTCATCCTCTGGGGAAGATTTTCATTGCATCTGCTACCAGCAGTGTCATGGTGTCTCTGTTACCCCTGCAAGGCACAGAAAATACAGAAAGGGTGTTAGTGGTCAGCAGCTTAAGTGGCACAGAAAGTTTTGCAGCTGCCTGTTACTGATACTCAGCAGCCTTCACAGGGTTAACCCATAAGTGGGCTTCTGCCATGTCTTGACACAACTCGGAAGTTTGCCAAAGAGTATTAATTAAATTTCATGCTTTCTATCAGACTTATTAAATGTACTTATCTCTACCAGCTCCCATACTGACATGGGCTATTATTATTCTTATTATTATTACTTTACAATTAGTGTGTTGTTCCCTAACCACCATTAAATATGGCTGGAGAGTGTTTCTGAGTTAATACTTTAAGACCAGACTATACTATAAAAAAGCACTGAGAATTATAGAAGAGACTTTGATTTTAGGGGTCAAAGTACTCTTGCTATGTTAAATTTTTAAGGAAATGCGTCTTCCCAGCTGTGTCTTAACTTTTTCTAGACTTGAGTCATGCCTTGATCTGAGATATATCTGCATTTTGGAAAGGTGAGGTATATTTTTGGGGGGGAAAAAGGGAATGATTACAACAAGAAAATGTGTGGTAAAGTATTCAGAAATGTTTAGAGGAAAACAAACTGTTGAAAATATGCAAATTTATTCAATTCTTGCCTTATATTTATACGGTTTTTTTTCTGTTATTATTTTAAAATTATGTCTTTAATTCAGAGCAGCTATATGAACTAGTTAGGATTCTGCTGCCATGGATTGTTTAGCCTGATGATGGAACTCAGATAGTGAGTCTGTAAATAGGAGTGTACACTTGTTCAGCCCTTTGCACTGCAACCCGTGAAAGCATCCTCAAGGTGGATAAAAGTTGCTGAGAGAGATCACAGCACTATGCTGAGATCAAGAAAACATCATTCAAATCTCTACCCTTCATCATATGAAAGTGAACAAATATACCAAAATGTCTGGTATTTATAGACTTTAGTAATATGGAATCTTCATTAAAGACTGCCTGCTTTAGGACTTTTACCCTGTGCTACTTTCAAGTTCAGTGTGGAGAACTGTCCTACTTTTCTTTTGTTGGGTTGTGCAAAAATCAGCTTGCATTTTGCCTTGGGAAAGAGGCTCAATTTGTATTTGCTTAGCCCTAAGACTTGTGCAGAGAAAGCAAGTTTGTCGTGTATCTGTCATGACATTATCTAGATAATTCCTTTTGATAAGCAGTATCATTTTTCTGGAGCACTACTGGAGAGGACTTTACCCTGAAGTGAATTGAGAGCAGCTGATATGGTTGGATAAATACTGAAGTTCTGCCTGGTAGCAGGTAAATGCCTTCCATATGAGAGAGAGTCTGTGTTCTTTGATTGTAAAAAATATCTCAGGTTACTCAAGAAATGATTTTCCAGACTCAATATTTTAAAGTATCTCTTTTCCAAATTTGGCCATTAATACAACCAGAAAATAAAAGGTATTCCTGTTAAAACACAGCATCGTACAGAGGAAGCTTGGAAACAAACTTATTTCTTTCATGGCAGTTACACCACTGCTTCTGAGCTGTGTGGTTGGATTGATGTTTGAACCCCAGCACAGCAAACACAAGAGCTTGGTGGACTGCAAAAGCTGAACAGAGAAAATGTGCTCCAGCAGGAAAAAAACTCAAGCTGTGGTTGCAACCCACAGCTCCTTTCCTAATGAAATATTCTGCTATTGTCAAAGAAAATCCTACAAAATACAGGGCATCTAACTGCAGGATTTCTCTGTACCAGTGTTAAAATTGCTGCAACCTGCTTTAGCTCTGGTAGGAGATTAGCTTCCAAAAATCACAGAAGGAACAAAACAGTAGAAAGCACTTTTTGTTAAACTTGTTCACACACCTCAAAGTGCCCTGAGAAAGTTAAGTGAGTCTTTCTACTCTCCCTTCTGCTCTTGAATGATTGCTCCCTACCACAGCTTTTGCTGTGTCCTGCATGCCCACTCACAGCCCCACACATGTGCAGAACAGGTGGCACATGAGGGTGGAGGAGGGCACCGTTGATACCCTCAGTGGGTCAGGGTCTGGTGCCATACCAAGGTGAGGGAGCAACAATGGCTCACACGCCCTCATCCATCACGTCTGACCCATACACAAAGGCCACGGCTATGGGAGAATTTGTCAAAGGAGAGTGAGCAACTGAGGCAGCAGTCTTCCCAGCTCCCACACTTTTATTCCTCATCTTGTATTTTTCTTAAACTGCAACCCCTGGAGGCAAACTACATAACCTGAAGATTTCATATGTAATTAAAATTACATGCATACAGACTCACATATACGCACCTTCTCAGGTGTTATGTTACTGGAGCAAAGCTTGAGAATACGGCAAAAAGAAAAAAGGCCCAGCTCTGTGGACAAAGGAAAAGAAAACAGTACTTTTTAATTATTTAAACATTGTGAGCCAGCCTCATAATTTCTCAGCATTTGAAGTTGGCAATAATTTATATTGCTAGGCACATGCCTTAACACAGGTGGGACTTGTCTGCTTGAGAATCTGAAGGCAATATCTTTTATGGGCACAAAGCAACCAGCCAAGTTTATTTTATTCCTGCTCCCATTTCCTTACAGCTCTCCCAATTCTTTTTTCCCTTGTCGTTTTCTCTCCTCAATGCTCCCCCCACTCATCTACCCTTCATCTCACAAAGAAGAAAGAGGCGTGTGAATTTGTTATATTTGGTGTTAGAGCACAGGCAAACTCTGGAGGGATCAGGCAAGCTTGTTTTCATCTTTTATAAGCAGCATCTCCCACCCTCTCTGTGCTGCAGCCTGTGGTGACACTGACCTCTGGTGATCACATGAGTAACACTCACACTGAAGTGACACAGCTGCAATTTTGAGCTACGGTGGGATTTTTTACCAGAACAGTGTCTCCTCATTAACGAGACTATATTTTTCAGTCTGTTTTCCACCACGAAGGACAGACACATGTACATCTCCTACGGGCTTGCTCCTACTCTGGTTTTGCACATGGGAATTATCATAGTCCTTCTGTTACTCAAATAAGTTTTATACATTTCCCAAAATACATATTGCGCACGACAGAGAAGTTTATCGTCTGTCACACTAGTTCTTGAAAACTGACTTACATATTATGTTTCACAGGAACCTTAATTACTAAAACATTCTGAATAAGCCTGTGGCCCATGCAAAAGTGACACTGTACAGCTTCTTGCAACATGCTTCCATCTCCGTGATTTCTCTTTGCACTAGCCAAACATGGCATTAACTCCACTGAAACGAATGGAAACCAGATCTCCACCCAGGCTATATTTTGTCCATTTAGCCAAGAAAAGCAAATAAATCCAGGGCTAAGGCTGCAAGTTTTCAATTGCTCATTTTAAATGTGCTCTATTATGATATTGGAATGATCTCAGCACTCTGATGTTACAGAATCAAATATGTGCTGCAGACCTTGGCAGAAGTGAGCACTGAGTTAATGAAAAGAGTTTCAGCTTGACATTCACTGTATTTTGTAACCTTAATTCCTCTCTAATTTATTCTTTGGAAATTTTAGACCTCAATCCCATGCAGATGAAGTGAGAGAAAATATTGTGTTGCTTATTAATCGTTAGGGTAATGACACAGGTATTGGAAAGCACGCTTAGAATGAACTTTAATTAAAAATGTAAGAACTGATGATACTCTCATTATATAAGCAATGTTTTTCGAACATCATCCGGTACTGCTGTAGCCCAGTAGGTATGAACAGTCCTTGATCTTAAAGATAGCTTAAAATGCAAGGAAAAGAGGGAAGGATTAATTACAGTCAGGCCATTTAAGTAAGCGAAATATTGTTTTCCACAAAAAAACACATGCAAGGTGTCAGATTAGATGAAAGATATAGACAGCTAGATAATAATCCCCTTGATTGTGTGTTTAACTTTTCTTCTATTGATAGGTTTGCTTGAGTAGTATTAAAACATTTCATGAATCTGTTTAAATCACTACTTTACTGTAGCAGAATGAAAATGAATGCTTGGTAGTCTGCTGAATTCTTTTAACAAACAGATTTCATTTACTCCTTTGAGCCAAGCAAAATTAGAAGGACCTAGGGGTCTCTGATCATTAGCCCAAAATTAATGATCAGTTATTGAATAATTAACTGTCATTGATATCTCATTTCTAAACAAATCAATGGACCCATTTAAGTATTTGTGTAATGATAGTAACATAATCCTTCCTCATATGAACTGCAAGTGAATAGACCAAAGAGAAAAAGCACATTCTCCACCCGAAGTAATTATGAGACCTACTTAAAAACCATTTGCCTCAGCAGAAATGTAAAGTATTTTTCTGCATAATTTACCTCCAAAATGTGTGCATTTGGCTTCCACATTAAAAAGTGAAACCTGTTTGAGTGGAGGTAGTGCTCCAATACCCATGAAATGTGAGCATGTGGGTGTAGGAGATATTTCTAGGAGTGTGGTAAGGCATCCCCAGCCATGGTGTCTGAAGGACCCGCAGAGGAGGGAATCCATGGGTCGTGCTCTGGCCAGGGACTCTCGAGGGGCAGCACAAAACTCGTGCAAACAGACTTGTGGAAGATGGGGCTAGGGAAGGAATAGGAGAGGCAGACCCCTGTGGTTCATTAATCTCTTCCTCCTGACTGTGCGTTGCTTTCCTTCCCACCACCCAGCACTGCTCTTCAAGGCAGTCAAACACTGTCTGGTAATCTAGGATTTAAATCAAGAGGACTACCTCTTTTCAAAATACTATAACGTGTGTGTAGTGCATGAACAAAATTGCTGTCACTAATGAAAATGGCTTTATAGATGACTCCATCCGTGTATTTTTGAAAATACTCTCCAGTGTCAAATACAACACTTAACGTTGATTGTCATAATAAAAAGCAGTGGCATGTAGGCACTTGAGGAGGGTGTGGAGGGGATGGGAGTGCTGTTTATTTCAAGTCACAAGTACAGAAAACTCTATTCAAACAAGAAACTATTTTAAAATGTAATTCAGTTTGCTCAGAACACTGTGGACTTACCACTGCTAACCCTTCAGCTGGTAGGACAATGAATGCTTGAAGCAGAATTACTTATTAGTGTTATGAAGAGATGCCGTTTTGAGCATTTAGTAAGAGGTCTGTGAACATAACAAATACCACAATTGGAAACAGAAATGTTTGCCTTATTATTTCAATGAATGTTTAAACAATAGCAGCAACAATTACTCAAAGCAGCAAAAATCCAAACTATGGAACTGAAAATCTTAATGTTCAGCTATTTTTAATAAAATAGTTATAGGGGTATACTAATCCCAACATCTAGTTATTTTTACTGTCACTCATTTGTTCCCATCCTTTGGCAACAAACACTTTTTAAGTCTTCAAGTTTCTATTAGTTATTTCCTCAGGAGTTCCACCCCCACTCTTCTGGTATAGCAATATCTGAATTTCCCAAGAATGCTGAGGTACATTCTTTGCCTTAGCTGTCCAGTTTTAATAAGCCACCAAGTTTTGCCTCAGTTTGGTATTTGTGGGTTTTCCAAGAGAACAGGCAGAGTCAGTAAGGGACTAGAGGGAGCAAAGATTTCCCTCCAATCCAAGCACAGAGTCTGTATTCTCGCCGGGTTTTGAAGAAGGTTTGTGTTCTGGAACATGGCTGTACCCTCCTATTCTGCTGAGTTTACCAGCTGCCATGTGACAAGAGTGTATTTTAAAATGTTTGTGAGCTTCTTTTTCAGTGAAAAATCTGTAGGTCTTTCCCAGCCTTCCCAAATGTGAATATCTCTGAGACATATGCCAACATATTGGAAATTTTTTTCTGTTGCAAAAATTAGACTAAAGGCAATATGCATTTATGTCTGATTCTGCTTCTGAGTGTGGAGTAAGCTGTGGGAGTGAGGGTGCTCCTTGTTAAAAACTGGGGAAGGGGAAGGCTGGCGGGATTTAATTTTTGCAGGTGACCTGCTGCTACAGAGCTCTATTTGTGATCATTCCATGTTGGGAAAATTCAGAACCAAAAGTATTCATATCTGAGTAATATAGTAATTTTAAAAATCAGTATCTCACAGTACTTTATAGCATTTCATAGTAATTTCTAAACACATGCAACACAGAATTCAGTGTATTTATTTGTAGAAGGAGTTTGCATGATAAACATAGGATAAACATATACTGCCCCAGAGAGGGAGAGGACTGGAGAACTCATCTTTAGCCAATCCCATTCCCCATGGATGTGCAGGCATCACAGCATGTTGCAGCAAGCTCCCATCCCAACCACACAAATGCTCTCACGCATCAAGCCACTGTGTTTTTTCCTATTGTACCTGGAATGTTAGCAATTGAAAATGAGATGTCTGTTCGGTTGACATATTCGCGATGTACGGAGCATTGAAAGAAATTAAAGATGCAAAAGCAATGTTGAAACAACCAATTTTTTTTCCCTCTCAGCTGTTTGAATAGCAAGCTGCTTCTTTCTTTCCTATGAATCTACACTGATAATAAAAAGGAATTTTTAAAGAGAAGTGGTAAAGTTTCTTAGGAGAAAATGTTTATAAAATACCTACTTATTTCAAAATTATAATGATGAGAACAGCTAAGAAACAACTATTTGCTTCAATATGCTGCCAGTGATCTTGTTCCATGATTTTATTTATTGTTTTAGTTTCACAGTATTTGACAGAAATTGTATCATTTTTATTTTTATTTTCGCTGCATCAAGATTTTTGTGGTTGGCAGTGACAATCATCTTCAAGTTCTGCTTGGAACTATACCAGGCAACGTCTTCAATATGTTTTGAAATAAAAAACATTATTTATATTTAGATGGTTATTTAATTGCAAAAGTGCTGGGTTTATAGCCATATTTATCAATCACCTGATAAAGGTATTTATTTGTCTGGCTGGTGTCTCAAATAAATAAGGGTGACATGCCCTTCTTTCACTTCAATAAATGGTTTCTGTGTGTGAGAAGTATCAGCCTAAATAAAGCCTATGATGAAGAATTTGTTTTCAAAGCCATGATCTAGTTCTTTAATTTGAATACAAACAAGTGTGATTTAGAATTAAATGAATACTTTACACTGAGATTTGCCTCCTTTTTTTGCTTTGCAGTTAATTTTTTTCCTTATTCTTCTGTTCTTATTGTGTGTTCTAAATTTTATAGCAACGAAGGCCAGCTAAGATGGTTCTCTGCCTCAGAGTCTGTACATATATTTTATATACAAGTTTTATATCTTTTTAAGTGAAAAAGCTGTTTTTGAAGCAATTCCCCTCAGAATATTTACAGTTCAATAGTAATATCAGATAGACCATAAAGCGAAGCTCAGAAGAAACAAAAGGAAACCAGGCATAATTTCATAATTTAGGGAATTAGGAAGCTATAGACAAGCAGCAAGATTAATGAAAAATAAACTAAGTCTCCTTAGTTTTATTTCTAGATGATCCTATTAGTAACATGTACAAAGGAAAGCCATAATTTCTAGTATAATTTTTTTTCTTTCTTCTTTAAGTTAATGATGTTATTCTACTGCTGTCTCTTGACAGTCCAGGTTTTCTTAAGCAAACCTGAAATAGAAATGTTTCATGTGCTTGAGTTCTGGTTTTGAAACATAAAGGTAACTTGGTTTTGATTGTCATCTGATACTATCCTCTTTGGTAGGGTGGGTAAGAGATGCTGAATTAAAGCAAATTTATTCCAGAATTTCTTGAATTTAAACTCTGAGCATATACTTACCTGAAATAACAAATAAAAAAAAATTGTGGAGGGCAAAGAGCTATTTTTTCTCCAGTTCAAGAATGATGAATGCTCTTATCCAGCTGACCAACTTAAGAAGCAATTTCAAGTTTATCAACTAAAGAAAGGATAAAGGTTTTTTTTCTTTCCACTCTTCTGTTGCTACTTCAATACATTTATACAAAATGCAGCAGAGAATTAAATCAAAACACTTATTTAAAAATGCATAACATTAATGTCAGAACAGTGTTTTTATCAGCTAATGATAAACTCAGAACACCTCCCTTAGTTTACAAGGCTGATTGCAGCTAAAGGCAGTGCTAGACTTCTACACATTTAGGAAACACATTATTATAGTTTTCAAAATCATTACTTTTTGCAAGCAAAATTTATTTTGTTTACTCAAATCAGAAAAATGTTACGGGTATTTTATTAATCATTTTCCTGCTTATGTATATTGACATTTTTCACCAGATTCTTCCAGCGCTCCAAGTTGGGATGTCAAAAACTGTGCTTGCAGAAATGAAAGTATCCTCATTATGCAAATTTAGGTTCCACTGATAGGCATGTTCTGTTTTATAAATTACATCCTCTTGTCAGAAGTCAAATTGTATTTGAATAACTTCATGGAAATTGTCACCAAGATTTTAAATTGTGTGCCTTGTATGCCATTGTTGATTTAGTCAGTGAGTAAAAAATGGACATATGTTGATTTTTAGGTATGTGCATGATTGTTTTGTCATAAATGTTATTTAAATGAAACCTAGATGCATATGTAATTTTTCATGTATATTTTTGTTAAGTTTTGCATTATATAAATAATCTTAATGTTTATATTTAATAAAATATGTTAAACAGTATTAGTTGCTGTATATTTTAGTCCTAACAAGTTTGTTTCCTATAAACATTCTTGCAAAAATTTCCTGTAGGGTAAAATAAATATACATGTTCTGATAAAAATATTAAAGCATAAAAGTTAAAATGAAAAGTGAACTTGAATTATGAAAATCATTTTTATCTGCTATAAAAAGACTCTCTCTCTTATTTACATTTTTATGAAATTTGCAAAAAACAAACACAAGGATGTTTCACTCATATTGTTGAGAGTATTTAGTAATATTAAAATGTAAGTTCACTTCTTATTGTAAGCTATGCAACTTAATTAAAAATACATTTAAACTCATTACAAAGAATAAACTGAGTTCAGAAAAGAATATATTTAAATAATTTATAGACCAGAGATTGTAATTTAAAAAATAAAGTATTTCACTCTTCTAAAAAATAATTCAATAAGATATATGTTACCAGCAAAACCACGTCCTTTACAGAAGCTCATAGTTCAGTTGATCTTAGTTTTCAGAATGACCATTATTGCAGCTGGAGTAATCTTTGATGTTAAGAAAAGTGGAAAAATCAAAGTGAAGTGGTAAATCTGTTCATTTTTCAAACATATTAATCTTGTCAAGATAATACATAAAATCAATCTTTGCTGGTTTTTTTTTCCAGAGCCTTTTATTCCCTTTTATCCAAAATATGAAAGCACTTAGGAGGATAAAGAAATGTGGATGACTTTGGAAAAATGATCTGAAAAGATATTTTGTCTGTTGGTATTAAAGAGTGACACAAGTAATGTGAACTGTGCATGGTCAAAACATGAATTACTTGTTCAACTATTAGAATTCATCGTATTTGTTCTGCTTCTAATATGAATATAGAGCAAATTTCTGGTACAGCTTTCTTAACAATTCAACTGAATTTCAAACCCTGACAGTAACAAATACAAATTGCACCAGCCCAAAAAAATTGTTGGGGCTAATTTTAATATTAATGAATTCTTTACAACCTCAGTTCAGCAGTTTCGATTAAGCTTTAATTAGTAGCCAGAGGGGAATCCAAAACAAAAATAAGGAGTTGAATTGCTAATTAAGTTAGTTTGATGAGGTAGAGTTTTAGTAAAAGACTGGTTGTTGTTGGCTGTGCGAGTTCTGACAGGCTAAAAATACTAAAGATTATCATTATTGTAACTAACATCCCACATTACCACCAGATTTCTGCAAGGAGCAGACAGTTCATTAGAGTACAACACTTTTGTGTGTCAGTACGAGAATTAAAGTCTTGTTAATAAGATAGCAGTGCATGGGAACCATAGACCAAGACAAGAAAACATGGTTTTAAATTTGACTGGTGATAAATTATCTAGTTATTTGATACTCCAGTATGCATTTGAATCTAATGTGCATTTATTTATTTGTTAGGAGCTGCTTGTCAGTCAATTCATTTCCCAAACGGAATTTTGTTTATTAGGCTACGGGGCTTTTTTCTTTTGACGTGTCCATCACAGTCACATTTTTCTCAATTTACATGCTTTAGATGATAAGATGTTCACCAAAAACTGTATTTAGTACTGAATGTGTAGATGTGAGTAGGTGCAGTGTTAGATGCTCTACCTCCAGAAGCTACATCTCAAAGTAGGCAATTTAAGAGAAATCTATAAACAGATTTGGCTGAAGAAGTAGCATGTAATAAAATTATATAGCTATGTTTTTTTCCTAACGATCCCTTTGATAACAGGTTAAAGTCTTGGCCAGATTAACTCATTATCAAATGAATTTTTACGCTGCCAAGTTAACTATTGCATTCAATTAAATATTTTTGACATTATAAGTGTGCCACCATAGCTCCCAAAAGATTACTAATTATAACCACTAAAGCTCTGCAGTGATAGCAGTTCGACCAAACTGCACATAAGAAATGTGTTAGATATCTTTGTAAGGATCGTAAGGAATGTCATTTGATTTCACAATACTTTGATGTTTTCTATAATTTATATTTTGTCCTTTTGCTTAAGGTTTCAAAGCCTACAAACCCAATAACGAAGGGATAAGGGAAGACAGAAAAATAAATTATATTGTTTCTATGGCATTAAATATAAGCCTGCTATCAGAGCTGCATAGCACTAGTGAATTGTAATCAGGTACTTTGACTTAACACTGTTTTGTTTTATAATAAGAGTGGTTGCCATATGTTGGAAGTCCTATCTGTCTGTGTCTTAGGGGTTTCATACCTCTGTAACAAATCCAAAAACTCATTTTATAATACCTTAAATCTACCCATTGTAATGTAGCTCCACTGGTGTAAATCCACATCAAACTTTCCTCATGAATGTTGCTAGAAGATTACTTATATTATCACTGAAAGCAAGGGGAAGCATTGAATTAGGATGCAGAAGATAGAGGAAAAATAACTTTCACCAAACCTTCTTTTAATGCATAGTTTACAATTTTCTTTCACTCAGCATGAAACTGATTAAAAGCACATGGATGTTCCTCATAAAGAATGCTTTGCACAAATAGATTGTTTAATATATTTACATCCTTGAATGCTTGGAATTTGAACTTTAATGCAGCAATGTAGCGGTTGTTGGAAAGGAACATATGGTATCTACTATACATCTATTTGAATGCACAGTACCTTCCTTTGCTGTCTCACTCTCTCCCAGTGGTATCCAGGGATTCCCACTGGAAGACCAGAGCTGGCTCCTGTAAACACTGCTGGTATAAGCTGTCAGGGGCACCGTTCCTGCCGGGTGTCACACCAGCAGGCAAACGGGGTCACACACCCAGCATGAAGAGCAGAGGTACAGGTGTGCACAAGCTCTACACTCACTACCTTATTTAGATGAAAAATGAAACACAAAATCTTTTATATGAGACATGATAAATATGATTTGTATTATTTGGATTATTTTCTTCGGTGCACATTTATCACATATCAAGGCTATTTTTTAGTTCTTTCTCAAATATCAGACTCTTTCTCAAATATCAGACTGACATTTTTCCATATGGCTCATTTACTGTGTCAAAATTAAAAGAAAGTTAAAATTAATAGGACAAACACAACTACCTGAGTGAAATTGGCATTCATTTGAAAGAACAAGGAGAGATTTCTGGATTAGTGAAACAAAATGCAAGATCATTAAAAATCTTCAAAATTCCCCAAAAGCAGCTAGAAAGTTTAACCAAATGCTATATTTAGAAGTTTTATATTCCCCATGTTTGCCTTCTTATGCCAGTTTCAATAATGGTCTCTCTGCTGATCTCAGTGCAACTACTACTGACTGAAAAATGTGAAAATGACAGAAGAATCAGACTTTTTACATTATGTAAAAAGTCTGTGAAAATTACATCATTGAAGGGCACTCAATTACTGCCTGTTAATAAATATTTTTCCCTTTCTGATTTTATTTTGATTTGTTTTACAATCAAATGCAGACTATTCTAGTACACAATGCTTGCAGAATGAGCATCTTTTCATACACTGAAAATCAAAATCTTTACAGTCACATTGTGTTAACCAGATGTTCAGTTTTATAAATTGAGTTAGTGTAGAGCTACTAATCATTTCAGCCTTTAAATACTCAGGATAATAAAAAGAGCAATACTATTTACAAAACAGGTTGTTTGTTTTGAAATGGAATGTTAAAATAAAATTCATGGAATAGGCTAAGTCGAAATGAGTTTGTTCTTTGGAGTCTTCATATGAGTATATATGTGTATGTGCGTGCATGTGGATATGAATTTCTGTGCACAGACATATAAAAGTATAAATATATATGTATTTATAATCTCTCTGAAACAATCTCCTGTTTCTCCACTCTGCAAAACTGCCATTTTTTCAGCAGTCTCCCAGTCCTACCTAGATATGAGTTTATGTGCCTCTTCGTGTGTGTCAATTCTCTGTGAGGGCACAGAGATGGGGAAGGGGGCTGCCTTTATATTATTTTGTTTAGAAATTTATTCTTTAATCAGTTTGTACATACAAGCTGGTTTTATATTGATGACCTTAATTTAGGAATAATTGAATAGCACTTAGCAGAAAGAAAATTTAGGCTGAATATAAAGGAAAATAATCATAGAACTTGTATAATATTCCATTTGGCTGTGTCATGTTCTACAACAATTAAGAGAAAATGAAAGACTAGGCTATGTGTGACTTTCCAGGTACACAAGAGAATCTTAAAGTGGGCAGTAGTAAGGCTTTTCTCGGATAGAACAGGTGTTGATCGCTCATTTTTATGTAAATTGTCTACAAGTATATCACCCTCAGAACTATATGAAATACATCTGAAGCATTATTTTGGACAGAGGAGATACTTAAAGGCTTGAGAGGAAGATATTCTCCAAAAACACACTGGTGGTTCTCATAGACAATAAGCACTGTTCAGAAGGGAGACAAGTGTTTATGAGCAATCCAAATGGCCATTACAATGAGTTAATAAGACAATCCTGGAAGAAAGTACATTTTTTTAACATGAAAGCAACTCCATTTCAATAAAATAGGTTATTTATGTTTTGAATAATCCATTGATTTTAACTTCATTCACGTGTATCCTGAGGTATGTTACTATACAAACAACAGCACAAGTGCTCAGCCCCGTGTTCAGTAGAGACTGAAGAACTAGAGCAAAAACCCTAAATTCAAAGGCAGTAAATTTTAAGAGCTCCACTGTTTAGTGGAAGAGGCCTTGTGATGACCAAATTTTGAAAACAGTACAAAAACTTCTACCAGCTCTCAGCCGAGCAGAACCCTACAGTCCTTTCACAAATTAGCTGCACACACTATTTTTATTTTAGTGTTAGTTTCTTTTAACTCACAGTTTGGATGAATAACACTATTTCTAGCTAGTGTGAATCTATTTCCGCAGGGCACCTCAAACACAAATCAGCTTTCATCTAACCTGGCTTAATCAGGGTTTTCAAATCTCCTCTCTACAGCATCCGAATTGCTGCTAAACTTGCCATGAGATCTTGCCAAACATGTACAAAAGAATCAAATTTCTGCTCAGATTCATGTTCCCGGTGATTCGGCAGGAGTTTGGAATGTGTTTTAACAGTGTCCACTACGAAATCGATGTCTCTTCCCATATCGTTAGACAGATGGACAGGCTGGCAGGCAGGCCCAGCCTGGTTTGGGGGCAGGGACAAAAATAACGCGATCATATTTCAACTCATTGTTCAAGTTTAATGAGTTCTGCCATAGCTCCAGCACTGGAAGGTTATTGTGAGGGAAAAACAAAGGGACCCTTCTTTTGTCTTTCTTCTCAAACTATCAGGCCCCATTACTGAAAATTAAGGTTCAATAAAATTCGTATTCAGAGATAATTAGCGGACAGCTTTGTGGTGCAGCGGATAATATGACCAAAGTGCTGGTTCACAGCAGTGTGTGCTGATGTGTGAAAGAGCAAGTTCTCCGTTGCTGCTTCTGAGGTCATACCCCCTCATCCTGCATACAATGTGGCAGTCAAAATGCAGCATTCTTACCTGCTGTGATAAAAAATACACCAAAGCAAATAAATTATTTCAACCCCCCCTTCCCCTCACAGGTTTTTTTTTTTTTAAACAAAGCTAGATCATTAGTAATAAACTATGACTTCATTAGAATGTTCCACATAACAGGATTACAGAGGAATGTGTCAATAACTGGCAAAGGTTTGTCTTTCATTAATTAACACTTTTGTATGAATACAAACTTGTTATCCTCACTTTTTATAGGTGAAATATTATCATTAAAATTAGACCTTCAGTTTAAAAAAAATCTTGATGGTGTTAATTTGTACAACTGAACATTTTCCAAATATTGTTTAGATTGGAAAAGAAACAAAATTTGAAATCAGGCAGAGTTACAGGAAGACTGCTTTTCTCTGTGTTAAGGGAAAATAAAGTTTCAGATTTCTACTATTTTATATACATACACATTGACGTGTGCATGTACATACTTTCTCCATATAGTAGAATATTTAAGGAAGTAACTAATTAAATATTTGTTCTGGTTTTGTTGCTTAACAGAAATGCACATTAACTACTTCAGCTTTGCTTTTCCCATCTGTCACTAAGGAAACAGCTCATAAGCTTAGGGATAGTCTGTAGTATTTCTCTGTTTATCCTGACGCACAAAATTTCTATGTGGACAAAGAGCAAAAAGGAAATTCTCCTTTAAAAAAGTAGAGTATTTTCCTGAGGTAGAAACACAGTAATTTCTATTTTTACCAGTTTCACCTGGTAGTTTATAAATGTAACTTTTAGCATTACAGAGATAGTAACTGAAATACTCACGTGTATTGGAAACCTGGCTAGAACTAAGTTCTTAGATAATGATGTTGCTTCACTACTGACGTGTTTATTTGGATCACCAAATGATTTACAAGATAGATCTCATTAATTGAAGAATGTGCAAGTGCTTAATCTCACCCTACCTGAAAAACCGATGAGGTGATCTAAAATAGTCTTCTCTTTTTGCAGTTCATAATATCTTTTGTTTTGGACAGTTTGGATAAAAGTTCTGTGTGCTCTGATACATAAGCCCTTCCTATGTAGTCAGTCCCAGAAGGTACAAAACACTTAGGTGAAAAAAGACATCAATAATCTGGCGAAGGTGGGTAGGGTGTTACTTAATATGAGTTGTTCTCCAGGAGTAGGGATGGGATTGTTGTTTTCCTAAATACCTCTGTATTTCACAATTCACTGAACAATAAACATATTTTTAAAAAACAATAGGAAATATGAAATTCTGTCTTGTTCAGGAAAAGCCAGTATGTGATGTTACTTTAAAAGCCTGTATGGAAATATCCAAAAGCAATGTTAGATTTGTCACCCATATTACAGAGACTTCCCATGCGATTAAATTTGAAAAATTACTTCAGATAATAACGAACTCAATAAAGAAGGTCAATTTTTTTTCCACCAAAAAAAAAATCAATATTATGATTGGTGAGGAAAAGTAAGTCTCCATCTTTATTTTTCAGGAAGTGTCTTCCTGAAATTGCATGGACTTCGAGATTTTTGAGACTTTGGGGATTTTATTTTTAAATAACATCTTGCTGACGGAAAATCTCGGCACCCTGCAATACAAGGTTGAAACCTTACTGATTACAGTGGAACCAGGTTTATTAACATTACATAAGGAAGCACTTTCATCTGCATTTCAGTGCCTAATGAACTTAGTATGTGATTAGAAAAGGAGGATTAAGGCTGCGTCTACATTAGCAAATAATTCTGTGTAAAGTAAGAGTAAATCAGTAGATCAAAGCAGTCAAAGCTGAAGCCGTACACCCAGCGGTTGAAAGTTCTCACTTCAGTGCAGGTTTAGTATGATCTCCTGGTCTGAATGTCTTCATGGCACACCTGGCTCCAAGTCACCCGCTCAACGTCCAAATGCTTACGGCTGCATTAGGGAATGTACCACACCTCTGAAGTGGGAAACTTCACTTACTTTTCTCTGAAATCCACCTTGCAAGCATCTTGTTTGCAGGAGCCAAACTGTGGAACAAAACAGAGCACAGTAACATGAGGAAACCGAGGAACTGAAATGTGAGTATGATGCCGTCTAGAAGGGCCTTCCAGCTAGATGAACACAGGGTATAGTAAGTAATTCTTGGAATTTAAGTGACTTTCTGATCCCTGTGCAACCTCCTCTACAGTGTAGTATGCAGCCACTAACTTTCTTTAAAGAAAGTCCTGCAGCTCCCCCTACTCCACAGTAAGGAGTCAGACTGAAAACCCTTCTGCAGCATGCTGCAGACACTTCAGTAAGCTCAGCACTTACAGTTCATCTCCTTCAGAAACATTCAAAAGAAAGTATATCATAATATACATTGAAATCCGCAGGCGTGCAAAGCTTACCAGGGATTATGTCTTGGTAATGTGAAAGTGAACTACAGAGGTCAGGAATATTCTGCCACTTCACAGTAGCATCTCAAGAGAGATTTCCAAGTGAGCACCAGTGAGGACCTTTGCTCAGTCCATGCAGCATAAAACCATAATCCCTCTGTACAGTGCCATTCTGGAGACAGTTTCAGTGAGTTATCATAGCCCTGTGACAAGCTGATAAGCCCTATCAAGGAGTTCATAAATCATCAGTGATTATTAGCTCAGGACTGGCACTCCTCAAACTTAGATGTACTGCTTGTAGACCTGAGCAACTTCACCAGCAGTTATCTTGGCTGTCTTTACCCCCATGGTGAAGATGTATCCACAGCCTCCTGTCAGTGCTTGAACTGCACCTTCTCCAAATCCTTACACAAATTATATTATTCTGTTCTTTGCTCTTTTTTTAGAGATTTCTTTCAAGCAATTCAAGCCAGGAAATGCAATTGTTCCTTGTAACAGAGAGAAGAAGTTTTCTAACTATGTGAGGACTGGTATTAACTGTGTTTGAACTGTAGTTCAGCACCTACAGGATTTTGATGTTTTGATTAGGTTTTTTGTTTTGATTTGATTTTTTTTCTTGTTTTTTGGGGTATTTTTGTTTGATTGATTGTTTTTCGTTGATTCCTTTCCAACACAATCCTCTCTAATACTTACTAATGTCAATGTGATGGTTTTAAAATTTCCCAATAACTGGGAAGGTCTGACATATTTTGATGTTTCCATAATCCCAAGGTCTCACATCTATAACTCAGTATGGGCAACTAATTTGTGTGATGAAAACAATTACAATAAAGTGTGGGTAAATCAGAGCTGTGCTCCTCCATGCAGTCACCTTCTGTTTACTTAACATTATTTTTTTAGGAGTAAAATTTAGAAGCCAAGTCTCACTGTGATACAAATATTACCTAAATAAAACCATATCATTTTGCATATCTTTCAAATATGAAGTGGGATTGGCAGGTATTTTATCTAACTGCTCTGCATAGTGGAGCATGCTATTTCTCAGTTCATTTGATGCCAGACAATTTTCATGCTGAAAACAGAACAAAGGGAGGAAAATCAGGGTTTGAACCAAAGTCCAAACAAAATCAATGGTGTTTTCAGAAAATTGGACCAATCCTCAGTTTAAAAATGAAACAAATTTCATTTAAAATGAATTCTGAAAAATATCTGGGATTTTAATTTTATTTTCTATAAAAGGATGAAGAGGATTTTATATATATATATATATATACATATATATTTATATAAATCAAGGTATATATAATATATATAGTAATCTCAAGGTCTGTCATTGGAAAAGGACTGAAAAATTCCACACAGGAACCCTAAGTCTCTTGTAGCTGTGTGAGTGAAAACTTCTTCTATCACCTCTCTCACAGATGCACTTTAATTGCGGAACCAGGGTCTGCTTACCACAGTCCTGTCTCAAAGTTGTGCTCCGCCAGACAAGGTGCACTCTGGATCTCTTCCCACCCACCCCCTACCCACCCTCCTTCCATGGTTCTTTCTTGCTTGCTGCAGAAAGCTAACTGAAAACATACAGGCTGGACTGGAGCCAAAGCAAAGTTAAGCCTCTTACTGATAATCACAACAGGGTATCAACCTAATCTAGAGCTCAGCCTATTATTTCAGTCAAGATTCCCCCCAAAAATTTACAGGGTGTATTGGATATGGCTGAGATGGATTTAATTTTCCCCACAGCAGTTCTCACAATGCTGAGTTTTGTATTGGCAGCTAGGAAGGTGTTGGTAACACACCTGTGTTTTGTCTACTCTTGAGCGGTGCTCCACAACATCAGGGCGGTCTCTCCAACATTCCCCCCTCACCAGTAGACCAGCATGGACAAAGTCCTGGGGAGGGACACAGCCTGGACACTAGACCAAAAGTGACCACAGGGATAGTTCATAACATAGGATGTCTGCTCAGCAGTATAAGATGAGAGGGCACGGGAAGAGTAGGGGGAGTTGGGAGCAGCATTTGCTCTTCCAGAGCAAAAGCTATGCATGCAGAAGCCCCACTTGGTGGGAAGTGGATGGACATTGCCTGCTGATGGGAAGCAAAGAATAAAACTTTTTCCTTTGGTTCTGTGCACAGCCTTCGCTTTTGCTTTATTAAACTGCCTTTATCTGACCCACGGGTTTTTTTCATTTTATTTTCCCCCTGATCCATCTTGCTGAGGAGAGTAGGGATAGAGTGGCTAGTGGCCATCTATCCAAGGCCAACTCACCCCACAACTGATCCCAGAGCAGACAAGACCAAAATTTCCTATATGCTTAACGAACTCTGATGTAATGAGGGTACACTTCTTCAGCCACTGAAAACAGCTCTGAGGCAACTGTTCTGCTGAGAAAGGTCTATATTTTATTGTCTGTCTTACAGCAAGAGTTTGGAGACAGTACTGCAAATTCGTCAGTGCCTTGTTTGGCATTGACGACTCACCTGTGCTACGATCACAGCTCTCTGCATTTCGGGCTGCAGGGAGGCAGCACTACACGTTCAGTGCTCTCTTCCTTGTTAGCCAAGATGCTACGTTGTCCCTGTATGCTATGGACCAGGTCTCCACCAGAGGAGCACCTAGCATAGGAAAGGTACATCCAACCTCTGGATACTTCACGAATGTCGGTATGCCCCCAAACTACTTCTGCTGAGTGCACACCTGGATCCCAAACATGGGGAAGCTTTTGCCATTGTCACTGACCAAGTTTTCCCTGCAGATATGGGAAGATATAGTCCTAAAACTTAAGTTTTCAAGTGGGAAGTTTCACTTGATCTCCACTCATGAGTCTACAGGATTTACTGCCAAGACTCCCTGCAGCATCAAAGTCTTCCCAGTGCAGAAGGATATATGCAGTTTCCCTTGTTTAGGAGGAGACCCTGATACAACAGGAATGAAACTTCATTAGCTTCAGTTTTTGTCATTTCAACTCCAAAGGGTACAGATAAACTCTGATGTTAACAACACTTTAAGTAGTGCATAAAATCAATTCCTATTGATTAATATTAATTTAGTAATCCAGCAATCAGTTGCTATTTAAGCAAGAAGAAAGCTAATGCCCTGTTTCTGAGTAAATTATACACAGTAAACAGACCCTGAGAGATGCAAATATTGTCTGGCTTCACTTTTCTTTAACAGGAAGTTTGAATGACGAATGTGTCAGCCTCATGGTAATAAAATTTTTAGATATATAAAGGCAGGTAATGAAAGAATAATGTCTTTCCCCTGTGATTAGAGCCCACCCACTACCACAGTGTGTAGATGGCAGGTATCCCTTGCTAGCCCTGCACTTGCTTTCGAGCACCCGACTACAGGGAGGCTCCGAGTAACTGCAGTCCTTGCAGAACAGAGCTCTTCTGTAGCAGCTTTGGGAATTTGGTTATGTGAAGCTGTAACAAAATTACCCTGTGAAGTCCTGAAAAAGAGGTAAAGAAAAAATAGCTAGGGAAATGCCTTGAGTTACTAAAAATTTAATTTACTGTGCATTAATTATTGGTTAATTAAGTTCAGTATCTCTCTGAAAGTTTTACTGGCACTAAGATCTTTGGTGGTTTTGAATACTTTTGCTCATTGACAGGATAAGGGTCTTTTGGAAGATAAAGGACAACACCATCTTTGTACCATAGATTCTTTGTAGATATAATATAAAAAAATATTCCCATTGGAATTTTGGTTCATTTAGTAGAAAACTAAAATTTGTAAAGAGATTTATTTTCTGATTAGTAATTAATTCTTTAAATTCCTGTTGGAATGCCCCCAAAGAGTTTATTTCTAATTATATTTTTTTGTTTGTTTTACATTTATATTTAGTGGGCAAAAAAAGCACAACAAGGCCAAATCATGCTGACCTAGTGCTGGAACATCTACTGACTTTCTCATTGCCTGATTGGATTCTATGGAATAACCATTTGTCCTCAGAACCAGAGACAAAGGAAATTAAGATAAAAGGTAATATTTACAGTTATAAAATAAAATTAGCTGGAGAAAAGGAATAGCAGATCACAGAAATATGACTGTGTCTCACCTTGTCTGAGACGGCAGACATCATGAAGCTCCTAAGGTGGTATCAGGTCTCATGCTGTGGGATAATTGATTTTATGAAGGCTGGCATTAATTTAAAACAAAAGAGTAACAAGTACTCTGCAGTGTTCTGACTCCTTTCCTGTAGATACAAAGGTATAAATAACAATACTCAATCTTGCAAGTTTTGGCCTAACTTCACCATATTTCAAAGTCACAAATAGAACTGCTGGAAATCCTCAGCATGCGGACAATTCTCCTATGTATTTGCACAACTGCTCTGACAGTATAGGTGGCCAATGAGTACTTACTTCCCTTTAGGTACCACATAAAAACAAGAAGAAAAGTTGCTTAGGTGGGTTCAGTACCCTTGGTAATCTTCCTTCAACAATAGTAAAAAAACCTCAAAAATAGGGTAGTCAAAAAGCCAGTGGTATAAAGTTAACTCATTACACCCACTTAGGGATAAAGGTATCTACTTTTAAAAAGGGGGGAACCAGAATCTTAGATTATTATGTGATGCAGTTTAGAGTATCATTCCAGTTCAGAATATTCTATTTCTTGTGCAGCAGTTACTTGAAGTAAACATCACAGTGCCAAGGTTCATAATAAGGAGCGCTATACTACGTGCTTTCTGTTCCGTAACATTAGGGAAATGTTCAAAAATCAGTACAAAATCTACTTTTTCTGAATTCTTCAACTTGCCTGCCTGCATTTTAAGTTTATCAGGAATCAGTTGGTGGTCCAAGCAACATCTTCTCTATCAGACTGTTCAGAAAAGATTTGGAAAGCTATAGTTCCTTGGTGTGTGCTGCTGCATGGGTCTATAGCATTTTTAAGGCCTATTTTTGTATTTTTAATAGGTCAATGGGAATTCCTGAAGAGTAATAGTGATACCTGAAACTCTGAGCAATGTGGCTGTGACATCCTGTAATATTAAAAATATGGTAGCTCAAGAGATTCCAAACTTGTGAAAAACTGCACAAAAACAGAGACAGTTGGTAAATAAGAAAGATAGAACTACAAAAAGTTCTTACAACAGGTGCCCTCTGAAACCTGAGCTCATGGGCTTCCTTCAAGGTACGAATAAATGTCAGTTACAAAAACTCACTTCTAAATTATTTTTTACTGAAAACAAGCAAACTTATCTTAAAATTTTAAAATGTCTAAAAAGCTTCTCTCTGAGGTATCTGCATGATATGGGCTTAGCATTTATATTTTATCTTTTTTCATCTTCTCTTCACTGGGCAAAACAGAATTTGCTGTTTCCACATAAAGGTCATTAGTAGCCTGAAGGTCTATGCAAATCCTTCACACCAAACACTAATAACAGTAGAATGGAGTGAGTGATAAAAGAACTAAAGAACTAAATGAAGATTAGAAATTACTCTAAGTGAAAAAGGGGTGGGGGCTAGCAACTTGTCAATACAATGTTTTGACTGTGGATGGTCATAACTTGTGTGCTTTTGTAGCCAAGTTCAGAGTTATCTTGAAGACCTGCAAAATGCTTCCAGGTGAGCATCAGAGAAGTTCAGTTTGGATTTTATGTTCCTTTCCTGGTATGTTCTTGTGTCATTCTTTTTTGAAGACATTGACCATATGATGATGATATTCAAATGGCCAAGCATTTACAATTTCCAGATCTGCCAAATAGCGAATCAACCTTTATAATTAAAGGTGACAAGCTGACAAGGAAAATGAATGTAAAATTGTATACGTATATGAATTTTTATGTCAGATTGCCGTCTGTGCACTTGTTTTTTCTTTGTCAATAGCCGAAGGCTCATTTCCCTGTACTAGAAGTGCATTTTATATCGAGGCCTTCAGACAGCTCCCCTTCGCCCTAGTGAATTTGCTGATTAATTTTGGATGCTCCTCTTAATTAACACCCCAAAGGAAGTCTAGATTTTCTAGCCTATATTCCATGTAAAACAAGTGAATCTGAAGAACAATGACCTAAGGAGACAGGCGCGCTGTGTCCGAATGACATTACAAGAACATTGAATATCTCACAAGTCAGGACCTGGTCAGGCAATGCCTAGGGAAAATGTAGGCCTTTAATCAGGGCAGAAATGAGATTCATATTAGTCCAATTTCATTTTCTTTATTGCTGACAAAGAGAGGCTGGGATGGATGCCACCTGACAGTTGAAACATGGTGCTCCTATGCAGGAACGGGTGCCTCTGGCCTTGATTAATAATTGGTACCATTTTGACTTGCGGGCAGATAAGTTGATGATGGATGAGAGAAAAAGAGTGAAATGATTTATTATAAAATTAGGATAAAATGACGAACTGGCTAATTGCACACAAGCCTCATAAAATGTAGCTGTGGAGTCAGAAGTGCAATGCCAGGCAACAATAATTTCCACCTCACTTTTCACAATGAGATCTTAAAGCAAAAAAAGATAGAGACAACTTTTACTTATGCAGCTGCTATATGCAGGACAAGCCTTGCCCATTCTTCTACTTCAAGCAAATAAAATACTGAGACTTATATTTCAGTTTTTGTTATTACTGTTGCACTAGAAAAGGGAACAGTAGAACTAAACAGGCCACATTAAACCAACTGTTGCTTCTTTGCTAAAGCTAATAAAACCTTGCAATTATGGAATTTCTTTGCATTTTTTAATGGGGTAAAATCTGAAGTTATGAAAATGAGATTCATTGTGTTAAAATCAAAATTCAGTCTGAAAAATCAACTTGTAAGGTCTATTGGCACCTGCAGAAATGTTCAGCCCTCTTGTTAGGTATCATTTTTCTAGTTCCCTTTTTGATGGTTTGAACTTACAAACCTGTGCTCTGACAGCTATTTTAGAAGCTGAATCACATATTGCTCGCTATTTTGTGCTGCATATGTCTGGCAGAGTACAATTGCAGATTAAAAAAGTGTATGTTATAATAACTACAGGCTGTCTTTTTACAGGTAAAAATAATTATTTTGCTGTTATAAATCAATGTCATTATATTCTCTTTTCATTACAAGACCAATGCTTGGTCACTTTCTCTTGGAAATTTTTAAAGTCCAACCTGCTATAATTCCTTGAAAAGTTTTGCTACTAGCAGTGCCAATCAACATCCAAGAGATTTTTTCTTCAAGCTCAACTATTAAACAAGCCGAAATTACTAAATTAAATACAACTGCCAATGATATTGTCCCAATAAGATGGGTTCAGTCATAAAACTGAAAATTAATGTAGCATGGGGAGCTAAAATTAAATTTTCATGTAATTGATTTCTATTCTGCTGCTAAGACAAAAATGTGGCAATTTCTTCTTATACTCTACAAAGTCTCCCAGACTGAATTTGCCATGCAGATTAGGAGACAGATTTTCAAATAATAATTTGCAAACACTTTATTTTGGTTCAAAAGCCACAGACATCACTTAATAGCATTAAACTTTTTCCATATTCCTAAATAAAAATAAAAATGATACATAATATCATATCCCTTAAACAAATATTGCAAGGTTTCAAATCTGATCCAGTCCTAACTGCATACCATGAGTGCCAATTTATTTTTTGGCAAGATTTGAGAAAAGTTAACCTCAACTAATTTCTAAAGTGAATTCTTAAACTATGTCAATTCCACAGGAAACTGTGTTTCAAAATTTTAAGGTGTCTTTAACATGACATAGCTTCATGAATTAAAGTAGACTGAATTAAGACTGCTTCCAAATAAAAGTATCCACCATTCACTTAAATTCTTTTTAACTCATGTCCCTATTTTATCTGGACTTATCTCTTCAAGTGTACCCTATTCAAAAATCTTTTCACACTGATTCAATTAGAGTTTATTTGGAAAAAAAAAAATAATCAGGTGAAAGGTGATTTAACAGAAAAAATTCGGAAGCACCATCCTTTTTTGTCTGATTCCAAAATTATGAAATTTATAATCATCTCTGTCAAAACCCGAAGGTTACACCCCATCATGACCATCAGAACACAGACTTGAGAAAAATGCATGTTACTGTGAGAAAGGAGATTAGAGAGTAATACTGCCTGTGTTGTCCTTGCAAATTGCAATAATGTCTTCTCACCATCTATACCTATGTTCTTTCAATATCTCAGAGGTTTGGCAGTTTAAGGTAAAAGGAAATCATTTTAATTAACTGCCGTGTTTTTAAGATCATGAGGCAAATAACTCTACAAGGACTGACTTGTGCTCTGAGCCTTTGCTCTGTGGTTGAGAAGCAGCGTGGCTGGCTATGACAAGGACACTCTTCTGTAAGCCATATTGTAAGAGGATTTCAGGCCATCATGTCCCTTGCCTGTATTCGGTTGGTGCCAGGCATGAACTAACTCCTCATCTTTGCTACTTTGCCTCTGATATCTTTGCTGCCGCTGGGACTGACATGCCTAGCAGAGCCGAGGCTTGCCATTTCTCCATACTGCAAATGTGACAGCATTGGGGTAGCATCACTAATGTCTGGGAGGCTTGTGGCTGAAACAATAACATTATATCAAAGGTTAGGACAGCTGAACAATTACTCACAGATTATTGAAAGACATCTGAGAGCACCCTCAAGATCAGAAGGAAATTGAAGTCTGTGTTCTCTGTATAAAGAAAATTGGAAAGACGAAAGCCCAACTAGAACTCAATCTGCAACTACATTGGCAAAAGATAGAAAAAATATTTCTATAAATGCATTAATAACAAAAAAAAAAGGGCCAAGAAGAGTCTCCATCTTTTTTTGGATTCAGATGGGAATATTGCCACCAAGGATGAGGAATAAACTGAGGTACTTAATGCCTTCTATGTCTCAGTCTCTAACAGAAAGCTCAGTTATACTCAGGATACTCAGCCTCCAAACTTGTGGACAGGGATGGGGAGCAGAAGAGAGTCCGTGCAATCCAAGAGAAAGTAGTTAGTGACCTGCTGTGCCACCCAGATATTCACAAGTTTATGGGGCCAGATAGGATCTAACTCAGGCTATTGAGGGAGCTGGTGGAAGAGCTCACCAAGCCACTCTCTTTCATTTATCCTCCATCCTGGTTAACCAGGGAGGTCCCAGACTACTGGAAGCTAGCCAATGTAACCCCCATTTACAAGAAGAGTTGGAAGGAGAATCCAGGGAACTACAGGCTTGTCAGTCTTACCTCAATGCCAGGAAATGTTATGGAACAGGTTATCTTGGGTACTGTCACATGGCACATGCAGGACAGCCTGGGAATCAGGCTCAGCAAGCAAGGGTTCATGAAAGGGAGGTCCTGCTTAACCAACCTGATCTCTTTTTAGGACCAGGTGGCCTGCCTAGTGGATGAGGGAAAGGCTGTGGATGTAGTCCACCTAGACTGTAGTAAAGTCTTTGACACTGTTTCCCACAGCATTCTCCAGAAAAAACTGGCTGTTCACTGCTTGGACAGGTATACAATGTGTTCTGGGTAAAAAAATGGATGAATCGCTGGGCCCAAACCGTGGTGGTGAATGGTTCTACAGCTGGTGGCCAGTCAAAAGTGGTGTTCCCGAGGACTCACTTTTGGGGCCAGTCCTGTTTAATATCTTTGTCAATGATCTGGCGAAGAGAATCAAGTGCACTCTCAGTCAGTTTGCAGGTGACACCAAGTTGGGCAGGAGTGTTGATCTGCTGGAGGGCAGGAAGGCTCTGCAGAGGGATCCGCCCAAGCTGGATCAATGGGTTGAGGCCAACTGTATGAGCTTCAACAAGGTGAAGTGCTAGGTCCTGCACTTGGGTCACAACAAACCCCGCTGTGCTATTGTCTGGGGCAGAGTGGCTGGGAAGCTGCTCAGCAGAAATGAACCTGGAGGTGCTGGTCAGCAGTGGCTGAACATGAGCCAAGAAGGCCAATGGCATCCTGGCCTGTATCAGCAATAATGTGGCCAGCAAGGATTGTCCCCCTGTAGTCAGTACTTGTGAAGCTGCACCTCGAGTCCTGGGTTCAGTTTTGGGCCCCTCAATTCACCTCACACTGAGGTGCTGGAGTGTGTCCAGAGAAGGACAATGGAGCTGGGAAAGGCTCTGGAACATTAGCCCTGTGAGGAGTAGCTGAGGGAGCTGTGGTTGTTTAGCCTGCAGAAATGGTGGCTCAGAGGAGACCTTATCACTCTCTACAATCACCTGAAAGAAGGCTGTGGTGAGGTGCGGGTTCGTCCCTTCTTCCAGCCAACCAGCAACAGGACTAAAGGACACAGTGTTAAGCTGCACCAAGGCAGGTTCAGGTTGGATATTGGGAAAAATTTCTTCAATGAAAAAGTGTTTAAGAATGAGAACATGTTGCCCAAGGAAGTAATGGAGTCACCACCGCTGAAAGTATTGGAAAAACAAGTAGACATGATATGTTTCAGTTTCAGTTGGCATGATGGTATTCGGTCAAAGGTTGGACTTGACAGTCTTGGAGGTCTCTTCAAACCTTAACGATTCTGTGATTCTATGAGTCCATTCACCATTTTCTTAAGACTTGGTTTCAGGATTCAGAAACTGAGGAATGTCTGGAACTTGTGTCTGCCCACTAGCTTTCTCACAGGTAGATAGAAAAACAAAAGGAGATAAATCTCTCTGGTCTTGGAAGGAGGTGGAAAAATTAAAGAAAGGTGTTTTCTCCACACTACTACATCCAAGAGCTGTTTATACTAAGTCTAAGTGGTGGCCTTCAAGTGTGATCTGGACTCTGGGAAACCTGCTTGAAAAATTAGAAATTAAGTTGTGAGTTATATAGGTTTTGTTGAAGCAGCTTTTTTACTATATGTGGGACTTTATATAGAACTGAGTAATTTCAAGAAGAGAAAGTTAAATCCTATTAATGTTACCCATTCCTAAATAACTGAATTTATCCTGCTGAGATGGCTGGCAGCTCTTCATCTTCATGATACTCCTGTTCCTGTCATGATATTGCAGCAGCTTTGGGATGTGAGCATCATGCCATCAGCATAGACTTTTAGATCAGTATAAGATTAATCTTACTGCAAAAATCTTTGACTGGGTCAGGCCTGGATTTGTGCCTGGCTCTGTCTATCTCAGAAGAGTATAACTTCTCTTTTAGCAGTTGCATTTGAACTGTGTTTTGTGTCAATGTGGGATAAAGAAACAAGAGGCCTGCATGTAATTTGGATTTTTCTAAGTATCTCATTTCAATCTAATGTACTGTTGTGTAATTAAGCCAGTAAGTCTATATGACCAGCCCATTTCAGGACTTGGTCTGCTGTCTTTAGTCAGTGACAAATTCGGGTTTCCATTGCTTGTTCAGAGATGATAACAGTGTGATTTACAGGTATAAGTAACAAATTAGATCAATTAAAAAGAGTAAGAATGACACCTGTCTAAGTGTAGGGTTGCACTAAATGATTTCCACATCTTTGTTTCCTGTAGGACCCTGCATTTGCAGCCTCTCCTCAGGAAGGTTAACAATGGGAGAGTTGTTTCTTAATGCTCATGAACCAAGAAAGCAGCCTTATCCTGCAGCCCAGGGATATGATTATAATCTCTGAGTGAAAACAACAGCCGTATTTTTCAGCTCCATGTGTACAAATGATCCCTGTGTTTCATGCAGTTCTTGACTATGGCATCTTGGATTGCCCAATTTGTTACAAGCCTGTATTGTGAGCTGCCTTTGTATAGCAGAGCTGAACTCACAGTCAGATACATGCCCCTCTTTCTTTGTGTACAATTCTCAGCATTTTGTATTCTTGTAGACCTTCATAAAATATTTCAAAGTTTTTGCAGTCTTAAGAAATTTTCAAGTAATCTGATTTACTTTTTCTAATAGTGGAAGGAAAAGTATGCAATTTTAAAATTAACAGAACTAGGTTTGTGATATTTCTATCCCTTCTATCTCTATTATTGTCTAATGAAACTTAATCATTTTATGATAGGGTGTATTAATACAGAAACTCCTTAAGGGCTGTGCTTAAAATGAATGATGAAATCTCTATTTTTATTATTACAGTTAAAGCTTAGAAGTACATGTGCAGTTTATTAGAGTGTGTGCTTCTTTGGACACTGGAGACTTAATCCAGTTGACTAGTAAATATTTGATATGTAACACTCCTCCATGGCAAAATCACAGTTGGAAATCAAGAAAACAGGCTTTTTATAGCAGCTTCAAGAGGAGACATCAGGATATCCGAGAAACCAAAGAGATGAAAGGTATGTGGACATACCCAGATTCCTTGCTCCCTATTGCTTTTATAGTAACAGATTCTCTGGTGTAGCATAGTGGAACAATAGCCTTCATTAGTTGGCCCTGGAGTTCCAGGAAAAGAATAATAATGTTCTTCCTCTCAGTATATATATTCAAGGTCTTGGGAAAAAGGGCTTTTTTGTAAAATCTTCCTCTCAAGTCAAAAGTATTTGGTTCCAGTTCTTTCTCCTCTACCTTTCAGATTCATCTGGCTCCTTTGAGGCGTGGTCAGAAGTTTATACTTCTGCAAGCACAATCTTTCACACATTAATACATTGTCATCTCATTCGAATGGAAATTCTAAGTGGGAAGGAACTCAATACTTGATCTCACAAACCAGTCCCTACAATGTTTGAAGGAGAAATTTCAAGTTTTTTGCTGTTGGATTACTATTTAGTTTCAAAGTGGTAAATATCATTTGTGCCCCTAGAACTCTTCAGTCTAGATCACAAGTTATATTTAGGCTGAATTGAGTACTGAAAAATATTTAAGCTAAAAATATTTAGATTAGTATCTTAAAGGAAATGCACCCTGAGTTAATGCAGGAGGATTAATATTCCTGTCATATTCCTCCTGAGAGCCATCATCCAAAAAAAGAAGTTGTCACCCTCTTAGAACAGGTTGAATTAAACCCAAGAACTAAATTATGTGAATTACCTTCATATTCCTAGAGCTATTCCCTGTAAGTAATGGTGATCACACACATTGACAAAGCAGCCCAGGAGAAATGGCTGTACTGGCTGTACTGATGTCCATGGTGTGCCCCTACAAGGAATAGGGAAAATTTTTAAGGTCTGTTAATCTATTCATGCTGATGAGTTTTCATAACGATTTACTATATGATGCATCAATCTGTATATGGTATTTTCACTGCAGTTGTAATCCCATGCTTATTTGCACACTGCAGACTCCTGTGTAAACCTGTGTGCAGTATTACCGTGGAACAGACCTGATCCATGAAAAACATTGCAAATATGTGAAGACAAGCAAAATGGGAAAAAACAGTTGGGTGCAATATAGTCAAATATGTCTTCTGTTTTACTTCAGAGTGTTTGTTATATAGTCACTCTTTCTCTGAGTGCTGGAAATGTCCTCTGTCAGAGGATCAAATTCTGCAGAGGAGTGCAAAGAATTATCCATTGCCACCCAGTTTTCCAAATTTTCAGAAATGTTCCTAATATGTCCCTGATTTTTTAATGATACAGACACTTCCTGGGAACTAGAACTGAAGGTTAATAGCTCATTTGCCATCCTATGCTGAGGAAATATTTTGAATCATTTAGTTGGAATTGAATTTTAACCTGAATTTTAACCAGAAACTTGTATGTGAAAGTCCCCAAACCCCTTTAGTAATACTTTGTAGTGTCCTAGCAGTTAGGCTTCAAACTTTTTATAAGTATAACAAAATTAAAATACTTTTTATGTTCCATTCTATGAAATTCCTACATTTATATACTTTCCTTTTATTTAATGACGTGACAGAAGATATTCCTTGGCCTAGAGTTAGAGATGCATTAATTAAAATATTCAGTTAAAAGTCACCAAAATAAATGGAATTGCTGAATATGGCCATGCTTGATGATTACACATAGGTGGTCGCTCACAAAATTGATGTGTGTTACTCTATAAGATATTCTTTAGCTATCATTCAATGAATGTTATTATTATCACTTGCTGAATTATTTAAAGCTATCTTCAGGCGAACTTCAATTACTGTATTTATCTTTTAGATAGAAGTTATTTATTGCACTTTGCTCTTTCTGTAACTTACCTGCTTTCCCTTGTCACATCAACATCCTTCCAAGAGATGCTTATTCTCTTCACCCCATTACAGCAGTTTTTTTTAAGAAAATCTCCAATTATAGAGGAGATTTCTTGGCAGTACATGCTATAAATGCACGAACCTTTGAAAAAGGTTGAGAGGTGTAATAAACAGAGTTATGACAATTTTCAAAAGGAGACCAGTAATATAAAAAAAACCCCAAGAAATGTCTGCTGCTAATGCATTTGGGCTGTCTGGGTGCGTGTTTATTTGGAAAGGGGGATTTGTTACAGGACAAGGGCCACAGCAGGGAGATGGTTGCCCTCTCCCTGGATTAGCACTCCGTGGTGGTCCAGGAGTGGGGCTGCACCGCCAGCCACAACCTGTCCCGCCAGCCCAACCCATGCTTAACATCCAGCCCTGACAGGCTGAGCAAACACATAAACCTGTCCCAGGGAGGCCACTGCCTAAGCAAAGAAAAATTTCTATACCTTGAGGCATAGAAGAGCACCCCTTTCCAAGTGGGGTCATATTCTTGATTTCCACAGGGCTATCAATTAGAATTTCCTACAAGTTAATGCTGATTATGAAGGGATGGAAAACACCTCTGTGGCAAGTGAGCACTGAACTTCAGCCACTTACTCTGTGAGCTAAAGCCACAGGGACTGCCCCACCACTTCCCTTTGTGGCTCTATTTGAATTCACTTGATTAATGTTGTATATGCAAGTCTATTGAGGCACTGCATTTAAAAGGATTGTTTACTATAGCCTTGTAATCAACCTGCCTTAGCAGAACCCTATTACCTGTGATAACAGGGCTGCTGCAATTTGGATCTGAAAGAGAACCACCTCAGATGGGCTCTCAGATGCTTTAGTGCTAGTATGCTGCCCTGTTATCTTCATTTGTAATTTGTTTTCAAGAACAGTGATTTGCATTTCAGTTGGATTACACCTTTTAATGTATCACAAACGTAAAGTGGCTGCAGTGAAAACTCACATCTCCACTAGTTTTCAAACGATGCATTTGAGACTTCAGTGGAGAGGATTACAATTACAATTAAAATCAAAAGCTTGTTCATTCTTTTAATGACACATACTAACCCTTTCTATACTAAGCCTATCGTGGTGCTATACAATCATGACATTTTTTTTAATATGAAATAGCTGCATGTGCTCTGCCTTATCAATCCACTACACACAAATGCTGTTTTTCTGAAAAGGAGCACATCCTGCACAGTGAGTTCAGAGGGCAATTTAACTTGACAAAAAATACAGAAAAACACACACAAAAGGAATGGGGAGGGGGAAAAGCCCATTGGTGTCGTTTGGGGTGGTTTTTTTGGGGGGAGGGGGGAGTTTTTTTAAGTGGGGCATATTTTAGTAAGAGACTTCATTTTCCTAGTATCTGCCAAGATATGTAGTTACAAAGACATTATTGAAAGCCTAATTTTTTTTGATGAACAGTAAAATATGGGTTATTTTTCTTTTAATGAGGATTACATGACTTTTGCTTTGTTCTTATTTATTTTTATTTTCTTTTTTTAATCCTATAGTTTTCCCACAGCCATAAATTTTCACTATTCTAAATTTGCTTTTTTTTTTTAGTAAGTCACAATAATTTCCATGTAAGGCTTCTTCTATCACTTTAGAAGGATATGCAAATGGCAGACATTTATGTTTTTACTTGGGTTACTGTGTTATTCTTCATCTGGAAAATGACTAAAAATTCTTTACATAAAAATTCAGGCTTTTGGTGAGACTAAAACTTTCTCACATCATGCATGGCTGAGGACTGTCTGTAGCAGGTGCTGCTTACCCTCCACAGAAGGCTACCAAACAGGTCATTATTTTCCTGTTTTTCAAAGACATCTGAAAGTCCTGGAAGGCACCAGGCTCTGATACATGAATTTCCTGTCTCCTACAGCTCAGCAGAAGTCATGGCAATGCCTACTGTTTTGTGGCTGGAGATTTGAATGCCTTATAGACAAGATGGCAAGGATCTCTCAGTTACTTCTAAACAGTCTGAAAGAAATGGGAAAGTTTCAGCCTATTCTCTCAAAATTTCCTGAGTTAATGAAAAACTATCATTTACTAAAGCTAGATAGCTACATCAATAAATAATATTTAAAACTGAATCAAATGTCTGAGTCAAGTCAAAGTGGTTTTCATTTCAACCTTTTACAAGAAGATAGATTAAAGCACCTTTCCAAAATGAAATATTGACAATCAAGGCTTCTAGTTTGACATTAACTGAGAAGTAGGTGGCATTCCCTTCACTGAACTGAAATGTTTTGAAGGCAACTGTATACTGAGAGCATGTCTTTGAGATTTTCTCTATATTTAGCAAGAAGGGGAATGTTATGCTGACCTGGAGATTTCTCATACCTAACCTGACCAACACTTGGTGAAAAAAAGGTTCCTGCCTTAATGGTAGACCAAAATGGAATTTGCAAACAGGTTGCACAAAGCAGTCACACATATTTTAGCAAAATGTTATCTTGATGTTTCTCTCCACCTACTCATGTCATTTTATGTTCTGACTAAATTCAGTATTATTTTCCTTCAGGCAAGCCTTTCTTCTCAGGTATTCAACAGCATGGGAAGGGCAGGCTTAAAACAGATTTAAAACATCTCACAGATTACCTAAGGATCATAGCACATTAATAATGAAATTAGATTTTTTTTGTGTTCATGTAGTTATTTTTAATACTCCTCACAAACAGCTTAAAGAAGCCTTAAATCTGATGACCAAAGTGATGACTGAGTGATTTACAAATGTCATTGAGGTGTTCCAGGGGAACTGCGTTTCAAATACCTCATACATTTCATTAATCTCTGTGAGATAATTTTCTGTTTTTTCTGCAAAAATGCATCATTGAACAGGTGGCTCAACCTGACCCCTTGGCATCAGTTCAGTGTTCAACAACAAAACTGTGATTTCAAAAGTAACTAGAGGTGGTTTCAAAATTAGTATGAGATTTAAACTACGATTCTTTCTTTTTTTTTTTTTTAACTGAGCTTTCCTCTTTTTTCAATTGTCATACATTTGTGCTGTGATTAGGTTTTATAGTGGTCACTTTCATGATTCTCTTTAATTTTTATTTTATGAAAAAACATATACTATTTCATGAAGGGTCTTAACAAAATGAATTTGATGATCTGTGATAATCTGTACTAGATCACCTAATTTTCTCAAAATATCTTGGTGAAAGAAGTTACATGGAAGCAATCCCAGACAATTCAGTGGGAAATGTGGCCTTGTTTTCCCTGAAAGCTATCTTCACGTGCCCAACTCATTTGTCTTGTGTCATCTTCTCCAAGTTAAAACCTAAGAAGTTCTGAAGAAGTAGCCCATTTAGATACCACTGCAGGCCCTGGGCCCCATTACTCACTGTTCTTCAGGTAAGGAATCTCTGGTGCTGCATTCCTACAAAATTGGAAGGATCTTTCATAGTTTTACCTGTGAGGGACGATCACCTGCATACAGGCCCTGTGCTTCTGCTTCTTAGTCACCACCCATGCCTTGACAACATGACTTGACTTGGGCCACAACGATTTTCCCTATGAACATTCTGTCCATTAGAGAAAGGAAGCTCTGAGGTGAGAGGAATTGGTCAGAGAACGGGGTTATTAATGCCACAGGCTCAATCCCCATACAGGCCATTCACTTAGGAGTTAGACTCTATCATCCTTGTGTGTCCCTTCCAATTCAGAATATTCTGTGATTCTGTGACAAAAGAAAATGCAGTTATAGCCTTCATGTATTCATTTCTAAGTCTGATGCCACTCTTGAAATTGACACCCAAGGAAATAAGAGGTTCTCAGCACAATTATGTGAAGGAAAACAAAATTGTATGTTTTTGTTTATTGATATTCCTAAAAAGCATCATAAAGGGAGAAAATTTTCATGGCTTTTCTAAGAGGAGGGGTTTTTTTGGACATCAAATATAACTTGCACTGGATATCACATTTGAGTTAAAAGAACAATATTTGGCTTCCTTTTTCATCATCTATTGGAGATATTTCAGAAGACAATCACTTTCAACTAAATAAATACATTTTATAAATATAATAAAAATTGCTTTATTTGGAGGATTTATCATTATGATTTTAAGAACAATGAAGATGAAACAAAGACATTTGGTACATTTCAACCTTTCTGACTTCACATTTCTTTAGTAGGCAAAGGTTTCACACCAGATTTTTCACACAAAATTTTAATCCATTTCAAATAACCAGCAATTCCCTGACAGACCATTTCTAAAATTGCCATCAGTCATTGTCCCTTACAATTCAGAAGCTACTCTGTTTTGATTGCCCCATTTCAGGTAAAAAAAAAAATAGTACCCAAGTTGCTCCAAATGAGAAAAGGTCATATTCCTAATGGAACTGAATATAAATCCAATATGATTTTCATGTTACACATTACATCATTAGCTACAGATTTATAGGGAGAGAGCTGATATATTAAAGATTGTAACATAGCTCTCCTTCTCAAACGCACCTAATTTTTGAAGTTAGGCAGCACTAAATTTCTTCCTATAAGAATATCCAAAGTATTTTACTTTTATTGGCTCTTTCCTTTAAGTGAAGACTTCAGAGCTGATGAATATTTCATGGGTAGAAAAACACCTACAATACGAGGTTTTACCTACAAAATCTTTGGGGAAAGGGAGAAATGGCAGGAAGGCGCCGTAAGGACAGTTCTTTTAAGAAGTCTTTGGAAAAGGGTCACCATTTCATTTTCTACATCAATAACACCTCCTTCATCCTTAATACTTACTTCCTTTCATTCCATTCCATAATACTGTTCAGTTATTTTTGCAGTTTGCTTTGAACTAAAGAGTGTCTCCTGAGCTGGCTAAACCATTTTAAAGCTAAAAATTTAAACAGAAAATTCAAACAATGGAAAAAAAATGAAAAGGACATCCAAATGTAGTAGCTGTAAATTTGTACAATTCTGTGATGTTGAAATAAGAATCAACAAAATATTCAAGTGCACATTTTAAATTGATTTCTTCCATATTGTAGTGTTCAATCCTAATAGGCATGTCTCCTGGATTTCAAGAACACATTTGAACTCAGAAGTGTCAAGGGTGACAAAAATTTTGTATTTCATTAAAGACTGCCTCATTCCAGACATTAGATGCACTCTCATGAACAAAACATGTAGAACTCTGATCTGACTGATGGTTGCTAATTGGCAACAATGACACAAAAACAAAAACCAAACCAAACCAAACAAAAACAAAAACCCCAAAACAAACACACAAACCTAACCAAACCCAAATAAAAAAAACCCCACCAAAACCACAAAACAAAACAAAACGCCCTACCACAACCAAACCCAAGGGCAATACAGCCAATAAAACCGGTTCAACCTGTTCCAAAGTAAGGATATCAATCACTCAGTAAAGTCCACTAACAGTTCTTGTTCTTATACAAAGGTTTCTTAGGTAGTATGATGTACTAGTGAAAGCATAAAACCAGAGAAATGGAGAAAGAAAAAGGAAAAAACTCAAAACAAATCTAATCCCCCTCCCTGTCTACAAGTGGTTTCATCCTTTGAAGCCATTATTTGTCATTCATTGTCAGGCTTCAACGGTACATGGTAGAAAGCACTGCCTTGTCAGACAAGAACAGAACTCCAATATTCAAATTACAAATTTATACGTACAACAAAAAAAACAAAACTGTGAGGCTCAAGAGGCTCCTTACCCATCTAAGCCTATACATTATATGTTTAAATATCTGAACATTGAATATCTAGGCCAAGCCCCCTTTCTACTAGGCTTCTTAAGGCAGCCCTGGTACACTAGGTTTTCATTATTGCTGTTTCCTTCACAGTCATTATTGCTGTTTCCTTTTCACCCATTTCTGAAGAGGAAACTAAGTACTGGAGTCAGTATTTTTGGTATTTAATCTACAAGCAGGAAAAATTGCGCTAGATTCCTTTGCTTTCACTGCTTAAGGCTGTGTCGGTCTTGTAAGATTTCATAATTAGATGTTCTCCACCTTGCCCACTATGTCCTTTTTCAATGCACTGATTTATGGTGGGGTTTGGTTTGCGGGTTGGGTTTTTTTCACCCTTTTTCAGAAAAGACTCACTCATCCTGAAAATGTGAACTACCTTTCAGTTTTCCCAAATGTGTCACTTTTCACTTAACTGAGAAGCATTAATGCTGTGTAAGTGAGCCCGAATGTATAATATATATCTCTTGCAAGAATTTCTCTTTGTTATTCAATGTGCCACAGAAACTCAGATTATCTGAAGACTTCACCAGCTAGAGCTTTTTATTTATTTCCAGATAACTAGTAAAGATACTGAATAAGTCTAGGTCAAGAATAATCCTGTTGCAGCTCTTTTCAGGGTTTGAATTACCAAATTATTTATTCTCCATCTATAATAACTTCTTCTGATATCTCACTTGCTAAGTGTTTAATGAATTTACTATGTATAGTGAATATAGGAAAATATTTTAGAGGTCTACTTCAAAAATTCAATGATGTTGGTCAAACAATATTGAAACCTCATCAGACAATTGTACTAGATTTGTGTGACATGACCTTTTTTATACAAAGCCACCTTGACTCTCTGTTAGGCTACTAACTTTTACCTCCTTCCTGATTACATCTCTGCCTATTCTGTTCATGACTTTGGTTGTGGTCTGTCAACCTAATGAAATTTGTAGTGAGTTAGATTGTTCTGCTTAATTTTTTAAGGTACAAGAATACTTGTGTTGCATCACATCTCTCTGAATTTCCTCCACCACTGAAATTTGTTTCCAGTGCTAATACATTGGCAAGGACTTTAGTATTTAACAATACAATTTTTATGATTGTATAAAATTGGGTATGTCTTTTTCACCTGTTAGGGATTTCATTTCTTAAAACATTTATTTTCTGAAAATTACTTTTTTAACAGAGTTACAAAAGTTGTATAGTTACAGGAAGGCAGCTGCTGTCTATACCTTCAGCAGAAATGTTTGAAACTTGGGAAATGACTTTGTCTTTTACTTTATTTTTTTTTTTTAATGGACATGAAGGACAGAAACTTAAATAAGTCACACATTAAGATTAGCCTTTTAAGCTTTTAAAAACTTGGATATGGAAAAGGTTACCTTCTTAGTGCAGTCTTTTATATTCCTGCTTTTCTTTGTAAGTGTATGTCTTACTTTTAAGTGTGGTAAAATACAAGACATGTCATAAAATATACAGCATGGCTGAGATAATGTTACTACAGGAAATGGTATTTCCTGACTTTCAAGTACTTGAAATTGTCGCCTTCCCAACATATTTTCTTTATGTATGCAATTGCACTCTCATTTGTTCATTCTTCTATCTGTGAGCACTCAGTAATATGCTTGAACATGAACAGATATTAGAAAAAATGGGACAGATATTAGGTTTTTTTTCACTGAAAGACTGGTTAGGCATTGGAATAAGTTGCCAGGGAGGTGGTGGAGTCACCATTTCTGGAACTGTTCCAGAGGCATCTGAATGGGGCAGTAAGGGGTGTGGTTTTCAGGGTGATTATGGTGGCAATGGCTTGATGGTTGGACTAGATGATCTTGAAGGTCTCTTCCAACCTTGATGATTCTGTGATGCTATGAACAAATGGAGGTATCTACTTAAAAGAAAAGTCAGGAATTTACTTCTACTTTTGAAGGTACCAGTTCCATACCAGGTTTTACTTGTACATTTCACCATCTCTCTCTCAGAGGCTCCAGGTTTCATGCGAAATAAAGGTGACCCAATCTTTCTCTTTTCCTTTTGTGCTGCTATCTGTCTGCTGAATGTCACACATAATTTTGATGCAAGAATATTACTATGTTTTCATTTTCACAGGTGGTCTTTTGTGAGGCTTTATTTTCACATGGCCTCTTGCTGTGAGGAAAGCAAAAGCAGGGAGTTAGGTAGATAAAAATGACTGTACTGAAATGAATTTATAAAGAGTTAAAAAAAGACTTGGATATACCAGTGTGACTCCAGCAGTGGGGCTGGAGCACTTATGTCATGAGGAATCGTAAAACAGATTGGAAGGAACTTCCAAAGATCATCCTGTCCAAAGTTTTGTGAGAAAAAAAGAGAGGCTGTGGGAGCTGGGCTTGGCAGATCTGGAGAAGAGACAGGTGTGGAGGCACTTCTTACCATCTCCAACTATCAAAATAGAGAAAAGGGATCCAAATGTTCCTTGTTGTTGCACAGCTAAAGGAATAGAGGCAAAGGACACACGTTTCAGGAGGGGAGTTTCCCACTGAGTATAAGGAAAGGTCTATTTGTAGGAGAGTAAGAAGAAAGACACACCATTACATACACAAGTCATAGACATAGACAAGACATAGACAAGTCAGCTGGACAAGTCTCTATCAATCTGCTCTACCTTTGAAATCCTCACTGTTTCGAGTAGGGTACTGGACCAGATGACTCATATAAGGTCTCTTTTCATCTGCGTTATTCTGTGTTTCCAGAGTTGATAACCCAGTGGAGACCTGAATGATTTGAAAGATCAGTCTGTTCAGCTGACAGGAACTCCCCCTTAGGGTGGCCCACACACAGGCCACGTTACATGTCATTTCAAGATTTGAGTGTATGGTAAGTAAGGAGAAGGCTGCCTCCTCCTGAAAAAAGCCTCTTAGGCCTCTTAGGCCTCTACCCTCAGTTTCTTCCTCTTGTTTATGACCCTCAACTTGTCTTTTCCTCTGTATTATTCTTCAGTTCTACATGTACTTTTCTCTTAATTCCTTCTGTTGATGAATCACGTCTTTAGTGTCTCCAGCACTACTCACATGAGTAAGATTTTTAGGAATTGAGTGAGGTTTTTCCCCCAGGATTCCTGCTGGCCTAAATCCAAAATGTCTTTACATCAGTAATTGGATTTTCATTTGTATCTGTACCTCACCAAATAAATGGGCCCCTCATCTTGGGAGTGATATTTCACTACATATGCCACATAAATGACAGGCATTAATACTAATGATCCCTTTGTCTCAAACACTTAGCCTTTACATTTACTACACATCCACCTCACTTAGTTTTCAAGATGACAACAATGTTGGCCCTTGATTTACTTCTAGCAGAATTTGATAATGCTCAATTAGCCTTTTGCTCTAATCAATTTTTGGTGCTCATCAGTATTGCCCTCTAATTTTCCATGAGTAACTTATGAGAAAGTAGTAAGGAGTAGGCATATTCTAACAGCTTTTTTTATTCTGCAGCCCCTGGTTCATCTGAATCTAAAGGAAAAGAAATCCATCCATAATTAAATCTGGTCAAGGATGTCACAGAAAACCTCTTGTCAAGGAGGGCTTCTTGAAATGAGTCAATAACAAAAGGAAAACAAAGGATAATGTAGGACTGTTACTAAATGAAGGGCAGACCCTTCATTTAACAGAGTAACAGAGGACACAGAGAAGCCAGAGGTACTGAATGCCTTCGTTGCATTGGTCTTCACTGTCCACTCCAGCTCTCAGGAATCTCTGACCTGGGAGGTGAGGGTAAAGGAATGTTGGAGAGAAGACTTTCCCTTGGTCAAGGAGGATTGGGTTGGAGAACATCTAGGCAAGCTTAACAGACACAGATCCATGGGCCCCGATGGGGTGTATCCACGAGTGTTGAGAGAACCTGGAGAACACCATAGCGAGGTCACTCAGGATCATCTTTGGAAGGTTGTGGTGATCCAGAGAGGTGCCTGAGGACTTGTTTGAAGAAAACAAATAATCACCCAAGTCTTCAACAGGAGCAAGAAGGAGCACCCAAGGAACTACTGGCCCATCAGCCCTACCTCAACCCCTGGAAAGGTGATGGAATGCCTCATTCTGGAGGCCACTTCTATCCACATGGATGGCAAGAAGGTGATCAGGAGTACTCAGCATGGCTTCACTAAAGGTAAATCATGCTTGACCAACCTGATTGCCTTCTGTGATGAAACAACTACCTAGATAGATGAGGGGAGAGCAGTGGATATTGTCTACCTTGACTTCAGCAAGGCTTCTGACACTGTCTCTCACAACATCCTCATAGGCAGACTTAGGAAGTGTGGACTGGATGAGTGAGGTGGACTGAGAACTGGCTGAATAACTGATTCCAGAGGGTTGCAATCAGTGGCACAGTGTCTAGTTGGATGCCTGTCATTAGTGCTGTCCCCCAAGGTTCAACACTGGGCCCAATACTGTTTAACTTATTCATCACTGATTTGAATAAAGGTGCAGATGCCTCCTCAGCTAATTCACTGGTGACACAAAGCTGGGAGGAGTGGCCAGTGCCCCAGAGTGCTGTGCAGCCCTTCAGAAGGACCTCGATGAGTTGGAGAGACGGGCAGAGAAGAACCACTCGAAATTCAACAAAGACATTAGCATTAGGAAGAGCATTGCCAGCAAGCCAAGGGAGGTGATCCTGCCCTTCTGCTCAGCCCTGTGAGACACATCTGGAGTGCTGTGTCCAGCTCTGGGCTCCTCAGTGCAAGAGGGACATGAAGCTTCTGGATCAGGTCCAGTGGAGAGCAACAAAAATGATTAAGGGACAGAAGCATCTTATACAAGGAAAGGTTGAGGGAACTGGGCCTGTTCAGCCTTGAGAAGACATGACTAAGAAGGGACCTCATCAAGCATAAGGTATATAAGTACCTGAAGGGGGAATGTCCCCAGATATCTCTATTTTCCTCCATGCACATTTTGGAGGTTTCACAAAAACTCCAGACAACCTAATTAAATGCGCACCTATTAAAAAGTACTTTGGAAAACAGCATGGAACATGGCATCAGTCAGCCTGATGAACCTGCCTGGTTTGTGTTTAAAATTAGCCATTTGCTAAAACCAGTTCTTCTAATTTGAGCACACTGTATTACTCTCACAGACAACAGAAAGAGGTAAGTACACAAAGGCTTCTGAAGAAGCTTTTGAGCAGCTCAGTTATGTGCCTGGACTAGACAGACAGGGTTAGTGTTTAGAGGCCACCTCCTTCCATACAGAGGACAGAGGTAATCACAAGAAAAAGCAAAAACCCCAACAAACATGGAGCCACTCTGTGTCTGGTCATCACCAGAGCTACTAATTTCCCAGCCACTGCAAATGCCCTCTTTCTCAATAAAGTAGCTATTTAGGAAGCCAGAACAACACTCTCTTGTTTTATTACTGTTTCCCTGCATATTTTACGATGTAAAAGCTACCTTTTTTATTTCAGTTTCCCTCAAAAATGTGTGATAAAGTCCATCTACTCAGTTTCAAACCAAGCTCTAGGTGTGAGGGGGTTTTTCTGCTTCAGTTTTTTTTCCAAATTGCCAGCAATGTAAGAAACATTATGGCTTAAACAACAGACTTACAACAGCTTTGTAGAAGTTAGAAATAATCTTTCTTGATCAGTAAACTCAATAACATAAATTTAGTATATCTCAGACATTATTCATTTAAAGTAATTTGTAATGTCACTTCTCTAACAATTAAAAAATAATGTTTAAATCCTATTAAAAATTTGGATTTTATTAATTTCAATGTACATTTTAATCTATTTTCATAGCTCTAACTAAATACAATGCATCAAGATACTGCTTTTATTTACCCATTTTAGCAGCTTTAATGTCAGTTTTCTTTATACCATTAGTACACTTCTGAAATTTGTACTTAATAGAAAAAAACATTTTTATTTTGGACACTATCTTTTGAAATATTCGTTATAGACCTTCTGGCTAATTCAAATTCTTTTTATATTGATATAATCTGAAAAGTTTTGTTCCTTATAATGAAAGTATCTATTGATGATTAATAATTAAGACCTGATTTACTTTTCTTTTTTATTAATATTAACTATTTTCATTTATTATACTGTTTAAAATATTTCTTTGGCCTAATATCTCTTGCATTTAGTAAATGATTTTCAAGTATTTTGGAAAGCAGCTTAGTGACTACCTCTGCTAGTTCCTTCAGGATCCTGGGCTGCATCTCATTGGGCCCCATGGTCAAGTGTCTCAGATCATCACAAATCTGGTTTTTTCTTGTTATGGGTAGGACTTCATTCCCCTAGTCCCTCCCTTGAGATTCAGGGCCTTGAAAGATATGGGAAGGCCAATCGCCAGTGAAAGCTGGGGAAAAAGGTTCTCAGCCTCCTCCATATCAATTGTCATCAGTTTTCCTGTCTCATTTACCAGTGGAGTAGAATTTTTTTGTTCTCGTTTTTTGACTAACATACTTAACAAGCCCATGTTATTATTCATCACAAAGCTCAACAAGTTTATCTCCAGCTGTGCCTTAGCTTTTCTGATCCCATCCCTATACTCCTGAGCAGTATCCCTATATTCTTCCCAAGACGTGTACCTACTTCCACTGTGTATGCATTTCCCTTGTATTTCAGTTTGACCAGGAGGACCTTACTCAGGCATGCTGATATCCTGCCTTCCTTGCATGATCTCTTGTGAATGGGAAGTGACAACTCTTGTTTCTCTAAGAAAAATATCTTTAAATAGCAGATAACTATCTTCGGCTTCTTCATTCCTGAGGGCAGTTTCCGAAGGGCTCCCAGCTACTAGTCCCTTCAAGAACCACAAGTTTGCTCTTGGAAGTTTTAAGATCTTGGCTCTACCTTCTGTCTGCCCTGTATCCCTTCAGATCATGATTTTCACCAGGGCATGATCACTGCAACTCAGGCTACCATGAGTATGGACTTCTCCTTTAAGTTCCTCTGAGTTGGTGAGCAACAGATCCAGCAAAACATTTCCTCTCAATGGGCTTTTCTGGATTAGGTTATCGTCAGTGCACTTCAAGAGACTCCTGCTGCTTCTGTGACACTTTTCCAGCAGGTGTCAGGTACTGGACCTAGTACAAAATCATGATGTTAAATTCTGTAGCAAGTCACATTAGAGTTAAAGAAAATTTCCACGTTGATCCCATCTAAACCCAAAGAGATAAGCACCTCTTAACCATATATTCTCAGCTATTCCAGTTTATTATCTGATATTCAAACCGCAGTAACACTAATATTTAAATAAGGTGGCAAAGATTGGGAGAGGAGAGATACATTCAAGAGTTGTTCAATTGTCCCTGTAAAAACAGTCAAAAATAATTACTAATATAGTCAACAACCCTCCCAGAACTGAGGAAATATATTGTCTTTCTGTGACCTTGGCAATATTGACCATGAGTCCAGAAAGTCTTAATGTGTCTGTGACAACATCAGCTCCAGTGTGAATTAGGCTATTAGTCTCCTTAATTTGTATAATTACCAACTGTTTACAAAGCCTGTGTCTTTTAAGATTGTTGATAAAGAAATATTTTTAACATTTTGCAGTTGAATCACAGCAAAACCAACTGCTGTTGTCTTATCTCGCATTTTTTAATGAAAAGTGATGCATTTCATCACTTCGGTGATTTACACCTGAATCAGAGTACTGAATTACTCTACCTGAATGATATGCTTCATCTTCAGCATTCTTTTCTACAAATCCATTAACATCACTGTGTCTGGAAGCATCCATAAAACACGTTTACATCCCTGTGCATCTGTGCACAGCTCATAACTCCAGAAACATGCACATCAGCTCTTTCCAACTGTCCCATCCCTGTGTAAGCCCTTTCCTTTGGATTTAGAATAACGTTAACCAGAGATGCCAAATGCTGAGATGTTTGACTCACTGAAATATAAACATCCCTTCTGGAAAAAAGCTAACAGTAAAAAATCATAATCATTAGCTTATTAAGGTTACTCAAGATGTTGTCAGGGAATGTTCTTGTTCCTAAAGGAAATGCTGTGTACATCCCTTGTCAAAGATGTCATACTCTCCAGAGACAGAAGCTGGTCTCTGAATGAGTAATAATGACTCAAACATAAACTTCTTCTGGGCCTTTAAGCATTTTTAAGTTAATAAATATAAGGATTCCAATGTAAAATTTACTACTTAGAAAGTCAGTTTAAAAAGAAGCTTCTGATGAGGCCATGTAAATTTGTAGTGTGGGGTTTGGGGTTTTTTTCCTTTTAAATTCTTCTTCTAGCTTCTGGAGGAAAAGTATTGCCTTCTAGTAAGTCCTGCAGAGGTTAATATATTCAGCTTGAATAAAGCAAAAAAGCATAGTAACATTTGACACATAAAAGGAAAGAGAAGCACATTAAGGGAATGCAAAGAACTGGCAGCCGAAAGGCAACAGTTGCATAATATTATCAAAGTAATGAGAAGTGTGCTACATATTAATAAATATGTGACCTTTTTATCTTGATTATTTAAAAATCGTGTTATTTTAAAAATGAATAAACAAATGTCTTGTTTATCCTTACATAAAGCCATAGTTTTACTTGATGGACTATGTACAATCATTTCTATATTGGTAAAGTTGAATGCAGCTGTACAGGTCATTGTAGCATTTATCACATCAATCTGTTCCTCTCGTTTTTTAGAAAATTGCACATCAGGACAATCATCTCTTATGCTAAAGCCTTAGCTGAAACAAGGGTATGCAAGTGTATTCATTTATACATAATGAAATTTTAAATTCCTAAAAGACAAATATGATTAAAATTAAAGAAGAAATAAAAGAGAAAAGAAAAGCCCTATAAGTAAGATTGCATTTAAGTTTGTTATATACTTTAATGAGACACAATTTCTTATTTAAAGTTGTAAAGATTTGATTAATTTTTTATTATCCCTATCATTAAAAACCATAACTGCAAATTCAGAGGATTTGTATTAAAAAAAACAGAGGCAGCAGCTGAAATTGTGAAATAAAGAAAAGTGGTCTGCAACCTCTCCATTTAATTCCTGTACTATTATTAATTATTTATCAGATGCTAAAACTTATGGGTCAATTCAATATGAGTAATTTATGTTATAAAATAAGTGCTGACGGTCAGTTAAGCTAATATAACCTACATGACTCAGCTTATTATGAGATAATTTATCAGCTTTCCAGCGAAAGCTGAATTGTCCCAGGAAGCCACAGCTCAAACCCTGGAGTCCCTCTGTGTGTCCCAGAGACGAAAGCCCAAGCTGCTTGGGAGCACCATGAGACTGCAAAGAGCAGTTTCTGTGCGCCAGCTGTGCCAGGCACAGGGCAGAGGGCACTGTCCAGGTTCTCTGTCCCTGCCAGGGACTCGTTGTCCAGAGGTACAGGAAGAGCGAGGCTGCTCGGGCAGGGAGAGCTAACTGCTAAGGGCATTCAGCACTGTACACTGATGTGTTACATGGAGAGCTTTTCCAGCAAATCTGGCAAATTCTGCTCATGGAAGAAACTGCAATTACGCTACCCAAATCCATTAAGAACCTGCAGTCGGCTTCCTTGTCTTCAGTTTCTCATTTGCCAAATTGAGAGACAAAACCAAATCCCCCTAGTTGCAATAACTGCCCTGTAAACCATAAAAGTTATTGTTTTTTACAAAGCATATAATTTTTACTGCCACAATGGCAAATACAACTGTTAAAAGTGTGGTATATCATTAAACTTTCCAGAGTCTTAAATACCTATTACAAGTAACCTAAACAAACGGAGCTCTCTTCCCCCATGGATCTATACTCTTGGTTACTTGAATGGGAGAAGAGGAAAATGGCCTCATATCCATCATTTGGCAAGATGAGTTTTTTTCTGGAAGACTAGCAATCAGATACCTCAACTTAAAATAAAACCATGATTGAAGGATGTAGATCTCCAGAAATATCATGCTGTGATAAAGCAAAAGGCATGTGGGAAGTATTATAGCTAAGGATAAACAGTCCATGTGTAAGTCATGCCAATAATTCTTTTTCTTATCCCCCTATTTATTACTATTTCTATGGCTCCAGCTACTGTTTGCATTCCAGTTGTTTCTACTGGCTCCAGCTAAAGTTGAGCCTCCATTGTAACAGACACTGCAGATCCAGCAACTCATTTCATCCTGCAACACTTTCAACTGTATAGAGTAGATAAGCAAAGAGTGTGACAAAGGACTTATAAGTGTTCCTGGTCCATAAATGAGCAGCCCCTTGGCTCTGAAAAATCAAATGACTTGCTGAACTGCGCAAAGGAAGTATGTGGTAGAGACAGCAAGTCACCACAGCAATCTCATATTGCACTTCAGTGGTCTGAAATCCAGTATCATTTTGCCTGGATTGGGCACTTTTACCATCTATTCTCGAGGACAAAGCTCACTCACAGGAAAACTAAGTATCATGCAGGGAACCGATATGGTGTAAGGTCTGAGAAGGATATAAAAAAAAATTCTTTTAAGAAATACAGTGAAAAAGCCATCAGGCTTTAGAATTGAGCTATGTTCCTGGTAGTTTAATAGGCTCCATAAGCTCTTGAATATAGTGGAGGACTAAAAAAGAAAATATTAAAAATCTGCAATAATCTGAGGCAGGAATTTAAAAAAATTCAGACCAGTTTGTAGGACATTACTTTGTTGATTTGCTCTATATTAATAGTGCCTTAAGCATCAAACCTCTTAATTTCACTGCTAAAAAGACTAACAAAACTTGCATACAAGATGCACAAGGAGAAACTTGACTGAGCTCTTATCAGAAAGGATACCTTTCCAGACTGAAATAATCACCTAGCTAATCTACCATTATAAATCATAGCATATTCCTATTTCTTGGTCTTAGTTGGAGGTCATCTTCAAGTAACTATGGCACTACATCATATGGTAGGTTCTTTAGTTTCTTTTGAACAAGTAGGCATATGTTAACATTTATATTTTGTTTATATCTTGAGCTTGGTTTCTTTATTTGAGTCCATTCTCTTCAGTATGTATTCAAATGATAGACAATGCATCATTCTTACACTGATCCATTCACAACTATTTTATTAAGAAAGCATTGTGTACTCTGAAGGTTAATTGTTTGGTAGCTTAATCTAAGTGGGAAAATGTTGAAAGCAATAAGCATTTTTTTTAACGTGGCATTATACACGAAACTATTTCATTCATTTATGTGCTTCTCTTTCTCTTTTTCATTTAGGAATGCTATTGTATTTTGCTTTTTTTTTGCATGAGCTTCTGTAAGAATGTTGCTATTAACTTATTAGACTGGAAATAGGTTTAACTGCTTGCTAAATGCTGCCTGTTTTCTTCCCACTGAATTCTCTGTATGCAATTTAGAATTCTGTTTCTAATAAGATTAAAAATGAAATAATGAAAACCGGTAGGATTGTTCTGCTAGTAAGTCTCCTTGGTGATTAATGAGCTAAATAATAATGTTTCTCTCTATGGTCAAATTCTGTCTCCAGCTTCACCAGTGAGAAGCCAGAAGTAGCTCCCTTGATGCCAATCAGAGACTCATAGAATGGTTTGGAGCTATTCTAGATTCACTATGGTAGATTTAGTTACTGTGGTATAAATGATCAGAGAATTTGATTTCACATGTGTCAATAGTTTAAGGCTTGTTTGCGGTTTGTGGGTCCTTCTTCAGAAAATTATATACTTGTATAGCCTTTAAAATCACACAGCCAAGAACCTTCCTAGCAGGAGCAAGGAAGTCTCACTTTAACCATACAGCACACAAAGAGAAGAGCAAGCCAAGAGAGACTGACTGTGAAGCAGGCTTACACATGTGAGAAATGATGAGTGATAATGGTTTCAATCTACCATCCTCACTCTGGCTGCAGGGTTCCTTTCTGACTGATATATGTGCACACTCTGCAATGTTTTCCAGCATAAAACTTTACAGTTTATACAGGGGCTGGGACGAGCACCTACTGAGCAAGGTGGAAAGAAATGGAAATTGTAAACCATTCCTCTGTTAGACTCAGTAAAACAGAATATTTTTTGTCACTGGATGCAAAAAACAGACCTAGGACAAGTTACGGATGGCATGCATTTCAACATAGCAGCTCTTTCCTACACAGATCAAGCAATTAAGTGTAAGTAATCATGTGCCATCTGTCTGAAGATCCATTTTACAATTGACTGTCAGGAAATCTTGCCTAAGGTTCACGTTGTTCCACCCAAAAAGCTGAAGGAGGAATGCACATCCATTCCATCTGCCCATTCTGTAAGGCCTTGCAGTTTAGAGAGTGGGCTGGTGCTAGGATAGGTTAAATAGTTTCTAGTGCCCAAGAAAGAAGGGTGAAATCAAGTAAACAGACTAAAGTGCTATAGACCTCAAAGACCCAAAAAAGCACCCTGTGCAATTCTTCAGCTTTTTCTGTAGTGAATATAGACATTCAATGCTATTTCAACATCTTTTTCTTTTAGAGATAGATAGAAGCAAAAAAAAGGTCAAACTCAACAGTCTCTTTAGCCTTCTTCAGTCTTTCCATTGCAATTTTGCTTCAGAAATGCAGACCTTTTTTTTCTTTCTTTCTTAGTGACAGAAAGAGCAAAGGCTACCTCTCCTCTCTAAATCTGGCATAGTTTTGGACAATCAACCATGTAAGATCAAATTGTAAAAGTCTCTCTACCAGGTGATGGATTTTTTTTTTCTACACCTATCTTCTGTTGCAATGTGTGGAAACGGGATTGACAGCATGCTTTTCTTCTCTTAAGCATACACTCTCAGTCAAGGACTTGATTAGCACGTTTTTGCCAATAAAATAGGCTGTAATTAGCTTTTAATAATCGGAGTGTTTTTGCTATATCAGCATGCGATTTAGACACTTGAGGTATTTTTAAAAGCTCTATTCAGGAGCCCAGTACCACCTATTACATTTGGGGCAAATAAAGCTTTTAGAATAATGTTTGGAAAAGCAGCACCCTGTAAATATAAGGTGGTGTTGCACCATATGGAGACTGGCTTTATGACATATGGTTTGAATTAACAAGTTTAAAACTGTTAGGATCAGTTTTTCTTTCACTGAAGGGAAAAAAAAAAAAAACAAAACCACAAGATACATACAGTTAAATAAGCTTCAGTAGCGGATACAGACCCAACTTGTGCCAACATGTGCTAATTCAGTTGAAATATTACTTAGGCTATATGAGTTGGGTTTGGTTTTTTGTTCATTTTGGGGTTTTTCTGGCTTTGTTTTTTTTAAGCAAACAGTACTGCCAGCTGTAAATGTGTTTTATTACTGTTAGTACAAGGGCCATCGTCACCACCACCATCGTTTTGATTGTGGTCCTCATTAAAATAAATGATTGGCCCTGGTTTTATATTAAAGCTATTTGAAAAGATAGGGCTGAACAACAGATGAAAACAGAGGATGGAAGCGGGTCTTCTGATCTCATCTAATTGAATCTTTGTTGGCTGAATTTATCTGAAAAAAGTTCAAAGATCTGGGATCCGTATTACAAAAACATTGTTTCATTTAATCAAAACACTCTTTGAAGTGCCATGCTTGCAGACCACCTGTAGCTTTGAAATCTGAAGTAGTGGGAAAGCTTCCCTGATGGTCCACAGATATGATGTATCTCAGAAAAATAAAAACCGAAATGGGAGAGGTCCTTGTAAATCTATTTTATATCCAGGTTTCTTTTAAGCACTTCTTTACCCTTGTCTATGCTAGGTCACCCAGAGCAGAAAGCAAAGCACTCAGCATAAGAAAGTGCATATCCTTTTCAGTCTTTTTTCACAATTTGCTGCATTTACAGACAATTAGAAAGATAAAATATCCCTAAGGTTGTCCTTGGTCTCAAATAAGTGTAGTAATACTGTAAGAACTTCCGTTCTCAAGACTCATCCTGCATCTCAGAAAGTTCAACTCTTTACTGAAACAAGAAAAAAATGCAGCATATATTAAAATACTGGCAACAGAATAAGGAAAAAAAAAGTCAGTGAAACATTCGGAGCCAGAACGTCCTCCATGCATGCAGGTTATTGGCACAATGGAGCTGAAACATAGCACTCATGGATGTTATCTCCTTAGCTTCAAAAATGTAACATTTCAGAACTTCCTGTCCCGTAGGTCAAACTGGATAAGCATTCTTCAATACTATTTTCCTAGGAGTTCCTATCTGAAAAACAAACATAGTAGGGACATGTCTGGCATGCTCTACTTTTCAGCAGACATCAAGCATTATGTCTTCCCTTTGGAATCACAGCCATACAGTTCCATTTACAGAAACCCAGAAGTTACTAAGGACTGGTGAAAAGCACCACAGGATCACAGAATTACTCGTGTTCACAGAGAATCTGGGTCAGGTTTTCTTCTCAATTATTCAAATCTCAGGAAAAAAAGCAAACACACTGAAAGTTATGTGACAAAAGATTAAGTTTTCTCAGCTGTAGATTACACCTAATTTTGATGGTATTGGAACTGTGGGAATACAATCCTGTAAATCTACCTGGAAATTGATAAGCCATTTCTATATTTCTTCATATAAGTCCTAACAACATCCAGATTTCCCACCCCACCTCTTATAATCAATTTCTTAATTTCACACTTCTGTTTCCAAAATCTCATGATCCAGTTAGGAAAAAAAAAAGGTATTTTCTCAGCTACACACTGCCATTTAAATGAATCCAACTCTAGTTTAGAAAATCCTGTCCTAGTGCATCCTGATACTGTACTGCAGCTCCCAACTCCTTAGAAGAAAAGGGGCAAAAGCCCATTATGTCAGTCTACCCAAGGTACCCACAGCACATGAATTCCTTGGCTGTTCAGAGCAAAGAAAGATCTGTGCTCCTCCTTACTATGTAGTTTATATATTTATTGCAGTGTAAATGGTCAAGTCTTGTTTTATAAAACAGAAATATCTCTCTCTCTGGAACTCCTAAAAACAGGGTGCCAATGGCAGAACTTTTATTTTAGAGTAAAATGATCAAATAATAATTCTTTTCTTAATAAAAGAGAAGAAGCCATACTACTCTTTGGGTCCTGCTTTAGTGAAAATGCATGGCAGAATTCAGTGTGAATGCAAAATGTTGAGAAACATCAGGGAACAATCCATACGTATGCCAACTGTAATGGGAACAGCATGTGGTCCACTGATTATATATCACAACACAGTTAGCAATTTTCAAATAAGCCATTGACACCTTATCTCATTCCACAAAATCCAGCATTATATCACAGAAGAGACTAAGGTGTATAAAGTAGAATATGTTCATGTGCTGCCATGCAATTACACAAATATTGTATGTAGGCAACATCAAAAATATTACTTATTATTTCACAAGATCATTGGGATCTTTGTCTTTCATATTCTCTTCTAATTGTCCAATAAAGCCCAGTAGTTAAAGGAAAGCAAACATAATAGTTCTACATGGGAACACATATTGGATACCTGCAACCTGGTGACCCAAGCAAACAAGGATTTGTATTCTGCATCTTCATAATCACACATGAAAAAATTGAGGTTATACACACACACATATATATATGTGTGTGTGTATGTCCAGCATGTCCACAGTCAACATGTGCATTTCAGAGCTGTCGAGCAATGCTAAAAAGTTCACATGCAACATACTTATTAAATACATAGAAATAATTTGTGAGTCTTTTTGTATGAATGTGCAGATAGACACATAAATGAATAATTTTGGCAAATTAAATATTCTTCCCTTGCTGATAACACATCTGCCAGCAAGTGTGCAGTGTGACAGACATTTGCCCTTCTCTACATCAATATCTGATAGTTAGGCAGAAAAGAGGCAACATCATATTAGCATATCTATTTCTCTCTCTTTCCTCTACAGGTGCTAAATAATTAGTAGTGGTTGAATTATTCATTGCAAATAATATTCATTGTGAATTTAGCTGGTTTATTTTTTTATTTTGCTTACAAATCATTCAAGAGGCAATACTGAGTTCTGCAAATATATTCATTACTCATAAGTATTCAACAAATAGTTGGACAAAGCTCTTTTGACCTAGAAGAACACTGGTTCATAAATCAATTTCTTCAGAAAATTTTAATGTATGACTTGTCATCATAAGCAGATGCTGCAATTTCTCTATCCTTGTTGGTGGACTTTATTTTTTTTTTGTTAAAAAGCTAGTAAAAAGTGCTAAGTAGCAAATAATCCACACCTGGAGTAAATTTTCTGGCTCATGACCGTTTATGAGACTTTTGAGATTAGAAAACAGAAATTACAGAGGAGGAAGAAACTTGTGAATATGCTAGGGAGTCTATTCTTTTTCCACTGCCAGTATGAAATAGTTGAAGCTTAACCAAGTGTATTTGGAGAACAAGAATTACGTTGTGATTGTCTCTGTATTTGTAACAAATGAGTCCCAATCTAGAAACCACCTGTATCACAAGCAGCAAATATAATGATAATCTAATAGAATAGCATAGGCAAAGTTCATAGTAGGCCTGATTACAACTAACTGGGGTAAGGAAAGATAGCTACTTACAAATGCTTGTTCTCTTCAGCATTCTGGGTTGGAGTTTGATATTCAGTGCCAAGGCTGAGAATTAAGAGTTTCTTCAAAAGCAGCATAAGTTTCCCACAATGGTATGTGTATACAGATATACACATCACCTATCGTTTCAACCTAGACAGAAATCTCAAAAGCTTTAAGCTGAGAGAAACATTAACAAAATAAAAGAAATGAAAATGTGCTTATAAGACAACTTTGGAACAGAGATTACTGTCAGGCCTCTTACAAGTGAGTTTTCCTTAAATTCTTCATTAAAAATAAATTTTTCGCTGATCAAGAGTTCCTAAGCAGGTAGAAATCACAGGCTGTATACCAAGGAAGGCCATTTACAATGTCTTCTAATCAAAAAAAAAGGGAAGAATTTGATCTTAAAATATCTGCCAGTCACTCAGCACTATATTCATCCGGCACAGGAGGACAAATTATAACAAAATCTATTGCACTCCAGCTCCCTGTCCTTATGCATTTTTTTGAAGACTTCACACTCTCTCTTACATTTGAAAAGAAGAAAATTCTGCTGATTTTTTTTATCACTACGGATGAGGAGAAATTCTGCTCAGTTATGGACATCCTGCAGGTTAACCCCTGCTGAGTCTATTTGCTGAGTCTTGAGAAGGTTACTGGAGCAGAAATATCACCTACCCTTCCATACAGAATGACTACATGGCTTGAAAAAGTTAACATTTCAAGATTACACAATATTGAGTTCAATGTGCAACCTTCCAACTATGTAAATTCCCTGCATTTTATGAAATTAATATAATCAGGTGGTCTAATGTCAGCCAGCTTCCAAAGATAATTGCTTTTCTGGAAGAAAAAAAAGATAATAATTTTGCAATACTCAGCACTATGTTGTTTATCATTTTCAGCTAGATCAGTTTTATTTTGAGGCCCTCTCTACTTTAATCTCTTCTAGAAACATTGTTAAATTACTTTTTTTTCAAAGTAACATTAAGCTTTGGTCTTTCTGCTTAGGGAGAGCAACAGGGCAACAGAAACACTGGAGATCCTTTGGGCCCACAGACATTATTATTTACCATATTGAGATATATATTATTACCCGAAAAAACAACATGGAATTAGCCTCACTCCTATTTCCAGCTGCAATGGCTATTGATACAAAAATCACCGTGAATGATTGAATGGATTCCAATAAACAAAAGGGTCTGAACATCAAAGTACAAATGTAACATTTCAGCCAACAGCCTTACGGCAACAGGTTCAACAAGACAAGCCCTGATGATCCACATAATTTCACTGACTAAGACACCACCAAGAATTAGAGTGGTAAGAAGACAACACTTCAACATTCTCCCTATGAAATTCTTTTAGACAGCAGAGGAACTTCCCTTACTGTACATGGGAAAAAAATAAAATGAGACCAGTGTTTGCTTGTGGCCCTTGTTTGTCTTGGACAGCACAAGTCCTGCACTGTCACTTAAGCTGGTAGCTAGTTCTTGCTATGGGGCTAAAGATGGCTTCGTCCTGGATGTGTGTACAAAAGAGCTTGCATAATTGCTCGGTTTTCAAAGGAAGCAGGTGAATACTCAGGCTGCAGTATTGCACTGTTTAACTTGACCTCACTTCGGCCAAGATGGTCTTTTCTGCTCCTCTGACCATCTTCTCTTTGGGTCAGGTGTTTCCTCTATTTTCTCCATGGTGATAATGAAAATGGCTGGATCAGCCAGTCTTATTTTGGACTTAGTCTTCTACAGTTTCAGGGAATGAGAATCTAAATGAAGGGAGGCTGTGAAGATTGGGGCTGCCATTTTCAGCAGCAACTGCACTAGCTAAAACAGAATGTGAGACTACACTCTCAGGTTTTGGGCACTTACAGATGTCAGAATAGACTGAAAGACATATCAAGAATTTATTCAGTCCAGAAACTAGTTTCCAAGGGCTCAGGTTTTATAACTTCTAGCTCACTCCTAATGAAAGGATATAATTGCATATAGGGTGATGGTTTTGGATAGCAATTAAGGAAGCAGACATAGGCAGCTGCAGATTGAGGTTTTCAGGCAAGAGTTGACAGAAGCAGGTTGAGGCCAGAAGCCCATGCCAGCAGCAGCATGACGCTGGTTAATTAATTTCTCACTTTGGGACACTTCCATAGGCTTCATCCTGACACACTGCATGTTGTCAGGCCTACAGGGTTGAACCTCAAGAGCCTGTGTCTCTGGTTCAAGACATCTTGGTGGTGTTTCTCCTAAAGTAAGGAGCAGCAATGCCATCTCCAGCTGTGCTTGAGCTGTGTTAAGTTTAAGGACTAGCCGGCTGTAACTGGAGCTCATTCCTATGTATTCAATGTAGTTTTTTTCTTTCCAGTTCTTTGATCTCACCAGGTCCCATCAAATGTTCAACCTCAGATGGCACATTATGCCACTAGTCTCAGAACCCTGGAATAATTTTTCTTTTAAAACCTCCAGAAATTTCTGCCATAAAAATTGTTTTATTTTTGACTAGTTAATTACTGCAAAACTGGAGACAAGACTTATGTTTATTTCACTGAGACAGGTTTTTGAATCAATTTCTGTTGAGTTGAGGCCAGAATTTATTTTTTTATCTATCCCTTGTGATTGCTTTACACAGTGAAGCTGTATGTAGCCTTGTTTTTATTTGCATGAGCTCAGCAATATTCTATTTTTCTGACTGCACAGTATACTGTTGCATTCAGTCCTGTCCTGTACAGGGGGACTTTCCTGTGTTCCAGTCCTGAGCCAGTAGCCTATTCTCTACACAGAAGAGCTTTTAGTTGTTTGAAGTGTGAAAGAGAGTGTGACTGTAATTTGCTTTCTGCTTTAATAGATGTTTGTACCATTTAGTCGGTTAATAACTTCATGGTTGAATTATTGCTCAATTGCTCTCTATGCTTTTCTTTAATTTTTGTTTGGCTACCCCTTACATACTTTCTACCTACATGTGAAATTACAGGGAAATATCCATCTAGTTATTCTACGAATGGCCCAACCCAGGCCAATAACTCTTTATCATGACCAAAAAACTTCTGAAAATAGATCTACCTATTTATTTTAGACACCTTAAAAGGCCAATTATCCTATTTGGACTCAATTCATTGAGTTCATTAAATTCATATATAAATGTTGAGAGTGACACATCTCTAAAGCTTCCCAAATGTTTAAAGTACCCAATCATTTGTATATCTGAGAAACAATGAAAAAAAGATAATAGGAGTGGTAACTATTTGATATTTTATTTGGGGAAACACAAATATTATGCGTCTTCTATGACAGGAAATAAATATTTTAAAATGTCTACAAAATATATACAAAAATAATCTCAGCTTGAATTTCTTTCCTACTCACCTGAATCACTTGAAACAACTCCAGGATCTTGGCTGCTGATGCTGAGAATACAAACATAGTAGATTTTTAAATATACATTGTGGTGTACTTACTGATTTTTATTTGTGATTTCAAGTCCTGTAAAATAAACATGAAAATTGTTCTTTAGTAGAAAGCAATGACAGAGTATTTTGTATTTCACACAGAACTACTGGAGACTCCACACATAGACTGCAGCAGTGCACAGTGATACAATGAGCTTACCAGAATCTTACACACTGGATATGTGTGCTATATTACACATTGAAAATAGAGATGTCAAAGCCACGGCAGCAATTCATTGTGTATTATTTCTTAGTCTGCCTTATCATATATACAGGTAAACTTAGTAAATATAAAAGCGCCAGTGCTAGCAAAACCAGCTGCCAATACCCAGATCCTGAAAATGTCACTAACACACTTATTGCAATTTTTTTATTAGAAAAGGGTAAAAAAAATTGATTATATGAAAAAAAAAAAGGGGGAATATGAAATAAAAATAGCAAGTAAAAAAAAAAAAGCTGATTCCTTCAGGCAGATAGGAGCTGAAAAATATCTCTTACAATGAGAAGTCAAGCAGCTCAACCTACTAAATTTGTCAAAAAGGCAGATAAGAAAGAATTGAACACTGTTTATGGAAAGGCATAAACAATATAGGGGCTGGTGAGAGGCTTTTCAGTCTAACTAATAGAGATATTAAAAGATATATTAGCAAGATGATATTAGCCTCAGCCTTGAAATAAGACTCAGTATCCTACTGGAGAAGATAAGTACTGGAATGGCTAAGTAGGTGTAAGTAGAGTAGCCGTTGGCCTGGTGTCTTTCAAATTAAATCTTTCAAAATGCTGATGTTGAATAATGTTTCCGCAAGAAAAACTGCCCGAGCTTTCTGATGACACAGCTGTGTTTTTACCCTTCTAACCTTTGGCACCTGTCAACAGACACCTGTGACACTCTTTCTTCATTCCCTTTTTTTACAGAAGACTGGGAAGCTTTGCATTGTCATCAGAACATATTTGACTTCACCTTATGACACAAGCTACAATGAAATCTCTTGCTGGTAGGCACAAAGAGTTATCCCCAAATGCTTGGAAGGTCTTGTCAATTGACCAGATATATTCCTATCCTTACGTTTTCTAGGATTGTTATAATTGGTGTGAGGAAAGTATTTCTCTACAAATGTGTATTAGCTGAGTTTATTTCTCTCTGCAGCACAGATTATGGAATTTCCAGGGAACTGCCTTCAGACTGTTATGGGGTTTGGGATTTTAAATATGCATCTACATGGAAACTAGTAGTTTCCTCTATACTTACACCAATCCAGACAGTTCAGGAAGGCCAGGATGTAGCTGAGCTGACAAATGCTGGTAGGTGCCTCCTTTAGAGAGAACTAAATAGCTCTCTGGACACCTTCAACTGTATGGTCTAAATCCACTTTGCTGTAGAAAATTTTGCTTAGCTCACATGGAGATAACAGCAAATAATTGTGAAGAGACTGGTTTATCCCCACTTTTGGTTGGAATGCACAAGCATAATACACTTTATCATCTGACATCACAGAGCTCTGGACATTGTGAGTATCCTGTTATCACCTGTTCTCTTCTAGAGACACAATTTCAGTGAAACTCAAGCTGTGGGCCTCAGTGAAGGAACAGCTACAATTCTGTGAAACTTAATGATGTGTAATACATAAGTGAGAAGACTAAATGATCTCTTCCAGCTTTAGGTGCTAGTATGGTTGTTCAACCCTGAAATGCAGGCTGGTGATACCCCCTTTTTGTCAGAAGATATTGCTGCCTTGCAAAGAAAATGGAATTAAAATTAACAAAATGTTTCTTTTACTTTTTTTTTTTTTTTGTTTAGAGATGCACGTATTATGGTCCTGTCCAGAACATAAGTAGACATGCCCTTTTCCTCTTCTAGAAACAAAAATCTCCTTTTCAGTATAGGTTTCTCTAGAGGATTTATCAGCTCTGAAGCTTAGATTCAGTTTTTTCTTTGAGCAAGCTGTCCTAAAAGGCGCTTGTTGAGAATGTGCCCCAAGAAATTAATTGTCAGAGACAACCCCAGGGAGAACAAATGTTTCCAAAAGTACTTAATGACACTTACCATCTATATAAGTTTTTATGTTTTCTAGCACAGCCCAAACACTCACAATTAACATTAATTATATTACCACTTGTAAAGTGATACCATTTCAGGGTGCAAAAGCTCATACAACCTATTTTCCATTAAACTCTGAAGAATGAGATTTGCAAAACAATAATGGAAGTGGGTTTTTTGATTCCCCAGATAACAAAACCGTGATCTCAAAATCAGTACATGAGTCAGCTCTCAACTTGAGTGTTTCTGTAGAGGCTGTTAGCTTGGTTGGCACCACATTTTCTCACTCATAAGAACAGTCTGACCAAAAGCTCCTGAGCTTTTGCACAGTCATCATGCCAGAATTGCACTCTTGAGTGTTTCCTACTAAATACTGTGCCCTTTTCACCTGACCTACCTGGTGACTAGGTATAAAATTTATTCAAAAATACCTATTTCATCAGTGCTGAATAACATGAAAAACATGTAATAATGACAGAAGAAAAATAGTACAGCACTAAAAAAGAGATAATTGAGATGGGAGAAAGGAATGAAAGAAAAGAAAAGGGAGATCATGGTGCTGTATCTTTGGATGACTAATAAAGTGAAATTTTATTTTATATAAAACAGGGTGAGGTCATCTTTAGGTTCAAGATATGCAACATAGTGCCAGGCAAGGACGGCTGACACTTTCTGCCAGTAATTTCAAATAAATGTAAAATTTGACCAAAGCACAGTAAAATCTTCTTTTTTTTTTTCCTCTAAGGTATTTGCTTTGCTAAATATCCTCAGTTACAGAAGAGAGGAAGCAAATAAATCAGTGATGTCAAACAACTTTTTAGTGCTAAAAGTGGAATGAAGTCTGAAGCACGAATAAGATGTTTGCCATGACTTCAATCCCAAATTTTCAGATGTTAGTCAGGCCTCTTGATCTCAAGGAAATGAGGAGGGAATTTAAATATTAAAGTTTTATTACAGAGTTCTTGCAATACTATCATTGTTCTGGCTGAAACAAAGCTTATAAAAAAGATTCAGTTGAACATGGTTTAAAAAATTTAATCTGACAGATCTTTTGAGGTTTGGATTTGGTTTGAGGTAAAAATTAGTTTGAATAATAACAGAAAATCATTTCAGGTAGGTCTATGTCTTCCCTGCTGTCTCTCTGTCAACGTGCTTCTGTATTATTTTTTAAAATAAGTCTGTTCTTGGTGGTCACTGAGCACAAGCCATATGCTATCAAGGAAAAGGATGACACTATCTATATAGAGAGACCTATCAAATACACATGTTGAACAACCAAGAAAATTATCTGTGTCATTTGTGGTTGTCGTAGGACTACTCGTCACAAAAGCAGGTAGACCAGTTTCAAAGAGAAGTGCAGTTTCAGAGTTACACTGTCCCTTTTATTTCTGTAGGGGGTTCATTCAAAAAGACATACTCTGCGGGACCAAGTAGAAAGAGCTTCGATTAGGGCTGTACAGTATGTGACTAAAGGATTTGTTAACCTTAGCGCTTCAAAGCACACTTGAAAATAAGATTCAAATGGGCTCTTTCTTTTGTGGTTCTGTAGTGATAAACGAGTTCTCCATGCACCAATGCTCATGATTACTACTTCTCCAACATTGTGACTCTGGATGAACGTTAGATCAGTCTAAGTAATGTCCAGAACATTTCATCCATACTAAATAATGTGTGTCATGGCAGGCCTCTCCATTTTGCTTAGGAAAGAGCTGCACCTGTAGTCATAGCATTTCTGGGGTTATATCATCAATCTTCAGGTGCCCCACAGAACTTGTAGACTTTTTCCAGTAAAGAAGGGAATGGAAGAGGAAATCCAATGGGTAATTTAGGGTTTTTTTTGTTTTGTTGTGTTTCAGGTTTTTTTTCCCTCTGTGTTTTCCTTTGTTTTTTTTTTTTCTTTTTTTTTAATCTAAAGTTAGAAAATCTTTTCCTTTAAGGTTCACTCATAAACTACATTTTAAAACCTATAGGCTTGAATCTGTGCAAGAAACTTACTTCCTAATGGTCAGTTTATGAATTAGTGGAATAATTCATGACATGCCCTGTGGGTCGTCTCTCACATGATTCATCCCAATCTAGCAAGTAGAACTATTCAAATACTAAAAGTTATTCACAGGTGTAACTGATTAACAAACACTTTACTCTTCACAGGAAAGTGAAATTTCCATTTTGCTCCTGGAGCCCACTGACTACATCGTACTTAGGGTTCCTCTGTCTCTGACATCATTAGAGCATCATTAGCAATGCTAACTGTAGTTATTCCTGTCTCCATCTCAGTATAAGAAAGGCCTCCTAAATTTTATTCTTCCTCAAGAGGGAACACATTCCACAAAGGGTACCAGAACATCTCTCCCCTTCAAGGTTTAAGTGAACCATCGCTTTCTTGTCTGTAACTGATATCTGTTAGTCTTGGTGACGGATTGCCTAATTCAGGGCTTTGTATTCTGATGACTTGTTTCCCTCTTCAAGAGCTGATTAAGTCTAATAACACAGAGCCTAAAAATGTAGAGCTTTGCCTTCAGTACTTGTTAATGATACTGCTTTATCTATATCCCTTCAATAGTTTAGTTTAGTCAGTCTGGCTGTCTGGCTGGCTGTCTACCTAGCCTATTCTGCTCTCTTCTACTGATGGCTTTGTTCATGTCTTTTAAGCCCTAGCACAGCTCTATCAGTAATCTTCCCAGGAAAAGAATCTTTAACTTTGTAGTAAACATATTGGCAACATCTAGGAAACATTTGCATTATTTTATATAAATATTAAATATATCTTGCATGCATCTGAATAACATGAATTTATTTCTCTTTATGTAAATGACATCAGTCTTCCTACATTTGCAGTAATATTCAGAGGAAGCTGTAAAACAGAAAATTACAAGGAGTCAAGATAACAATGGTTGAGCAATGAACAAGGCTCTATCTAGACCAAAATGTTCATTTATTTTTCCAAAAGTTACAGCCTATAAGAAAGGGATTGGAATTTCTACTGGAGTAATTTAGGTGAATTAGGCTTGAGCGCATTGGATTTTTAATCAACACATATGAGAAAAGGAGTAGAAATAACCAGGGAAGAAGATAGATGTGATCGGAGCACACTTCTCCCTGTCAGGATGGATGAATTGGGAAGAGATTTTGGAAATTTTTACAAAGGTATTACTAAGACTAATAGTTCTGGGTCATTTGTTATTTTATCCTGATTAGTTTGGAAACCTGAAACAAACACATTGTGTTGGGTTTTGCTTGTGTGTGGGTGGGTCGGTTTAAGACACTACTTCAGCAGTGCTGCAAATTTATACTGTCCCAGAGGAAGCTGTGACAAGTACCAAAACTGAGGGTTTCCTACTAATGGTGTTGCTAAACTGAAGCCTGGAAATGGAAATTGAGATCCTAGGAGACTAAGTGGATCTGCCGGTTTACAGTACAAGTCACATCGTTTTGGGGGATAGAACCAGAGCCTTCTGGTAGCCATCTTGAGCATTAAACCATTCCTTTCAGCACACTGGAAAACTGTTGGTACTCCCTGTTTTCCTCAGACCTTCACTTTGATTCTCTGGGGTAGTACTGTATGGGAATATAATAGATAAGCTCCCTCACTCTCTAAGAGTGCACTGGTTTGCCCCTCACACTAAATCAGTTATGCCAACTGAAGAATAGCAAAAAATCTCAACTCCTCAGCAGGCAGAAAAATCCATGTTTTGATTCAGTTTTGCTTTCAGTGATCTTTGCTCCCACCTGGTGTCTCTAATTGACAGCTTCTTTGCAGAAGATGGAGACAGAAATATGATTCAAGGCTTTAGCTTTAAATTATATTTTTAAGACCTCATGAGGTGTGATTTACTCTGAAGGGAACTCCAATAAACCCTTTCAGCAGAAATGAGGGAAAGCATTACAATAGAAATAGCCCCAGTTAGGCCCAGTCAGAAGAGCAATGCAAATAGGAGGATCACTCCCAGGGGACTGGCATGCAGCCAATGACGGGGCAGAGCACAGCAGGCTTCAGTGTCCATCCTCCACACTGCACAACCTGCATTTAAAACATAGGCAAGGTTTGCTCCTCTGAAATCCCTGGCAGGACTACTTTGCTGTCAGAGCTGTAAAGCTCTGGGGCCAAGCAGGGGGAGCAGGTCTAGGTCAAGCTAGATGAACCCTACTTATAGACCAACACTATCTTGACTTTGGAATGGAGCTGGCTGAAGGAACCCACAGACTGGTGCTACACTGGTCTTCATTCCCTCAAGCATTCTGAAAACTTTTTTTCATAGGAAAATATTATCTTGCTACCAGTTTGTATTTGGTTCTTATGTAAGTTGTGACTTCAGTGAGATTTTGTCTGAATAAAGAGGAAAACATATTGGCAAAATTCTAAAAGAGGGGATCTGTGTGTATGTGAGAGCAGGTCACCCAGGTCACTCATATGAGCAGAGAGCGTGGGGCAGCCATCCTGGGTCATACACGTGGTGAATAAAGAGCAGAAAAGCTCCAGAGTGGAGACACTCTGGGGTGCTTGTGGGGAACTGGAGGAATGATGCAAAATGTACAGAAATAGGCTCTTTTTCTGCAAAGTTCGAAGGTAGCATGAAAATTTATTTTTTATATCCACCCACTGCATCCTCTGTGGGTTCAGCAAGAAGATGGAGGTTGAGCCTTAAAACAGGAGCAGCTAATCATATGTCTGTTCTGCAGTGTTTCATCCAAGGCTAAAAACATTGCCTTACACCTGTTTTACTTTCCCTTCAATGCAACATTGCAGAGCAAAAGAATTAAGAATTTGGCTGTTCCTATCAGGAATCTGTGGATAAAAAAATTACCCTGTAAATCTCCATTCCAAGCATGAATATATATTCCCTTTAAACCACAAGATCCTGATCTCAAAGCACCATTTTTAAAGAACCTCCTTTCCTAATAGGTTTGGTTTAGTTTGCTCTCTTCCACTGGATTCTTTTAAATTTGATCATTAAAGAACTGAGAACTCATTTTGCCTATGTAAGCATTAAAAAACACTTATACTTTACATAAAATAGGGATTGATGAAGCTTATTCACAAAGTTTTCCCTCCTTGCTCTGCCTTGCTGCCATTGACATCAAATCTGCAGCACTCTATGTATGGTTTTTATGAAGCATTTTGGGATACTTCAAAAGTAAATTCTTAATAAAAATGTAAATTATTATTATTGTAAAAACATGTTGGCCCACTGTGCCACGTAGCATTCTCAGGAGCAGCATTCTTTCACACTGGGATTTGAAAAACAGCACAGAATTTAGCTTGAATCAAATGACATTATGTATTTAGTCATTTATCAAAGCCACTTGGTAGAAATTGGGGAAAACATTAGTTAATCTTATTCATGTGGGAGTTCCTGGTTATGCAGCAACACTATTTCCCATTTCTCAGTTCCCCTTTCCTCTCAAAGGCCTGGAACGCTTCAGCCTCCTGCTGAGCTTGAAGCCAGACCATTCTAATGCTACTATATATGAACCAGCCAACAGAGAATGCTTAAAGTTAGTGCAGGGTATTCCAGGCACTGCAAGGAGCACCCAGGAAAAGTAAATAATAATCACAGCATGAGACATTTGCCTCAATGGGTCTGAATTTAGCTCCCCTCTGAATCAGTGAATTATCAAGCCTTTGGCCCATTAATTCAACTGTTAAGTGATTTTGTTTGAGTTTTTGAAGATTCTGTTTCACCTTGAAAGCAACAAAAACACTTGTACAGGTTGCTGAGGGAGTTTGGGCCAAAATTTCAGGAATATGTGGTGCACAGGAAAGGTGATGATTTGTCAGCTTTCAAAAGAGAAGTGTTTTGTTGAGAAACAATCTAATGGCCATGTAGGCTATCCATTATTAGGATAACCTGAAATACACAACAGCTGCTTAGCCTAGATCCCACAGGGGTCCATGGGACTTCTTTTTAGTCCGACAAGGTGACAAATTAGAACAATGGCTCATCCTTGCAAAAAGTCTTTGTTTTATAGTGACATGCCCTTCTAGTGACACACATGCTTTGCTCCATTTTCCTTCAGCAGAGCCTGTGTGAGGCAGAATTTATCTGTCTATTCAGAGAATGCCACTTCAAGCAGCTATCTTTTTTTTCTGTGGCAACTTTGCATTATTCCCTCTTCACCAGTACCAGGGAAATTCCTCACACCTGAAATAGATTCATAATGTTTTTCACTTCACTAGACACATGACACACCATACAGGGATTTATCATAGCAATGACACATCTTATTAGAGAGGTTGACTCTTGAACCAGCTCTCTTCCCATTTGTGATCACATAGCATCTCACTGCAACTGCAGCAGTTGTGATATTAAGCAAGTATTTAGAGTTTTCAGAGTGTTTTTAGTGACACTTGCCATCTGGAACAAGGTCAAGAGACAACATCATACAGTTCTTTGGCCCATTACAATAACTGAAAAGTGATTTGTAGACCAGAACTGGTCCATGAACCAGAGTTTTGAGAGTGCTCACTTTTGAGAATTCTGATTAAAAACAAACAAACAAAGAAAGAAGCAAAAACAAAACAGACAAACAAAACCAAAAACAAACAAACAAAACCCAAAAAAACCACCAGACAAATTACAATCATTATTAAGTTAAACAAAAACCAGAAAACAGAAAACTCCAAAGAATTAAAAAGAAATAGCCAGGCTACTAGAAACTATCTCATCGGGTTGGTAGATTTGGTAGAAAGAGGGGCACTGCACACTTTTTTACAGGCAACCAGAAGCCAAGCTGTTGGCCTCTAAAATTACGCTAGCAACAAATCACTAGCAATTGCACTGTATATGTAGTTTTTCTGCTACTTACCCACCTATTACAGAAAGATGACTTTCCCCTTAAAAGCAGTCACATTCCTCAATAGAAAGAAGACAGTCTGCTACCTGGAGATGTCATTACTTTGAGATTATTTGTTAGGATCACTAAGAGGTGATAGTTTTAAAGTGAAGATGACCTTCAAAAAAAGAATATTACTTGCGTACCTGTTGTTTCATGTGTTCATGTGTGTTTAGGCGTAAAGTTGGATGTAAAAACTACCAACTGAACATGTTCTGCTGTCTCTGTCTCCATTCCCCAGAGGACCCACCAAAGACATAGAAACCTGATGTAAGGAATATATAGGAACATCCATACGAGGTCAGAGCCAAGAATCAACAAATCCGATACCATGTCTCCCAGAAGTGGACAATATAATTTGTCCTCCATAAGGAGGACAAATTTTTATTTCAGTTGCTGGGGTTTCAGTGTAGGGTTAAAGCTGGACTCTGGGCTCATTTTCAGCAGATGAAGGTGCAGTTCAATGCGGCAAATGTGTAGCAGCTTCTACAAAGGACTATGGACAAGTATTTTTGGAAATGCAAGGGGAGGCCAGTGAGTTCACTGAGCAACTGGAGCAGAAGTGCATCACCATGCATATGGATTGTTTGAAGGATGCCTGGAGCATGCTTTCAGAGGCCTAGCACTCCAGCAGAGCACCAACAGGCAGCCAAATTCCAGCATCTTCTGGGAATGCTGCTTCTTTGCCAGAGTGGCTTACGCTGGAAATAACAGGAAAGGACTTCCTTGGATGGAAAGAGGTGACCCATTTGAGTAGTTGGGAATGAAATTTGATTGAGGACATCTACACGATGTTTCCAGTCTCTGACGGAGTGGGTCAACACAGCCTTGCTGAACCCTTACAAAGAAAAGGAGCAGACAGTATCAGGTGCTGAGGGAAGAGTGCCAGAACATGGTGAGCAACACAAAAGAGGTCCAAATATTCTTCTAGACTGCAGCACTCAACTGCCTTACCCTTACACTCCCTCAGCTTACCCATTTCCTAAGCTAAAAGTGATATTTTTATATCTGCTTATCATCAATGAATTTTTGTTTTTGTCCATAAATTTAGGAACTTTGGTCTAGGGAAAGGAAGAAGTAGAAAGTTTTCAAAAGCAGAAATTTTACTCTGTTCTTGTAAACAGCTAGAGATAAATGGGGATTAACAGGAGAAAGAGAAAAAGCACAAACAATTTGGAACAGTCAAATACAGTTAAATGGCACTTTTTTCTTAAAGACTTCAAAGCTCTGTTCAAAGGAAGCAGCTATTATTGTTCCCACTGTACACATAGGGAAAATTAAGCCCAGAAATACAGATACTGACCAGAAGTCATGTAGCTATTGCATAATAGAACTGGACATTTAGTTCAAAACTCAGCAAGTGGGATTTTTTAGCTTAATAATAAAGCTGCTAAACAAAAGTCCCAATATTTCAAAACTTATGGCGATAGTGGGAAAGCCAGGAATGCTTCCCAGATCTGTCTGGGTCTACTTCGATGCGAAAGTCAAACAGACTCAATCATTGCTTCATGCTTTCCTGGTTTTCATGAAAAGTAAATCCAGACATGCAACATAGGAAGCAGCCACTGTGATCTCTAGCAGATCCCACCCTGGACTTGAGACCAAGGCTAAGGAGGTTTTACTCATTTGCAGTATAGGCACAGCTACAGGGAGTAAATCTAGTTTCAAATTCTCAGCAGAAAATTTTCATGGCCAGAAAATAGGACAGGAGGGAAAATATTGAAATAGGTTGCAAAGATTTAGTTGTGTTATATTTAAAGGGAATAGTTCTTTGAAAAGTGATAAAGTAGTTCGGAATAAAATCTTTAGCCTTCTCTATTTAAAATATTCAATTTCCAGTCTTCCAAGAAAAATAATCCAAATTTGTAAAAAAAAACATCTTGAAGTAAAGCACTCTTTGTTTAAATTTTTGTTTTGTTTTGGTTTTAACTACAAAACTGTTTTTAAAGATCTGCTTGAGATTTTCCCCAATGCTCAGGTTTGATCACTGAATCAAAAAAACTCCACCTTATTGTCTGCCTAGTTATGTTAATGAGTCCCAGCCCAATGAGTTAACCTTCAAATCACACAACCTCTTCATTAGTCTCTCAGAACGCTGCAAAACATTTAATTCTTTTGCCTCTGAAAGTTTCTCTTAGGAGATCTTGAAAGTAAGTCTTTTTATCTCAGATATGAATAAAATTTTAATTATTTTCTCAGGTAGTTGCTTGTGTCATGTACTTAACGGGAAATATCAGCAGGAAATCAATTTGATAGACACAATGTTGCATGTTCACCAGTTCACCAAATTACACCAGCCATGTTATCACAACGGGCATGAATGGTTCTGGCCCTTCAGTAAACCAAGGACACCTAATGTGGTCTAATTAGGACAGCAGTACACAGAAGTAATACAGTCTTAAATGAGGGTTAGAGTGTCTTTCAGCAAGTCAGTTAAGAATTTTCCTTTGCCAATGGACTTTCACACACTTTTCTATATATTTATGTATATTTCTATGTATTTCTAATATTTCTAAGAGCTAAGGCATAAACATATCCGCTTATCTAAAAAAAAAGTCATGGATAAAAATCCTGTTGTTGTTTTGTGGTTTTGTCTTTTTTATCTAGCTGCTTGCACGTGGCATTTTTAAGCACTGCATTTAAATCTCATGTTTAAATTATGCCAAAAAATTTCTTGAGACTTGGCAATACCATTAGCTTTTTGTTGTGTAATATGAAGGAAAATGTAAAAGTTTTTGTTTTGTCACCCCTCACCCTTTAACTGTTCTTCTGGAGGTAATCTATAAAAAATTCCATCAGTGAGGACCACAGTGCACAGTAGTTGGTATTGGCGATAAAGATGACATCTTTAAAAAACAGAAGGTTTGCATAAAAGGTTTACAAAAAGATACACCATTACTGCAGGGACTTTAGGAGCAAGGAAGCAGAAATGAGCTTTCAGAATAGAAGGTGTTTTGGTGTGGGGTTTTTATATTCCTGCTGAACAGTAATTGTGCATTTCCCTTTTCGTCCTCTCACTCTCTTTATTTTTTAATGCTGCTTTATAGACAGGACTTCAAAAAGTTTTCTCAACTTTTGATTACTTTAGTCTAATGTGCAGATGACTGGCATCCCAGGCATTTCTGCAGTACTGAAACTCTTTCAGAATTCCATCCACACACATCCTTGCAATGATAAAACAGAAATTCTGTAAAAGTATGAAGAAAGGGACAAAACTAAACCTTTAGTTTCATATGGGGTATTATTTCCTGTTGTTTTTGCTACAAAGCTGTAATTGGCCTAGTGAGATCTGATAAATGTCTTATTACAAACTTGAACATCAACTGATGGTGAAAAAAAATATCATGGAACTTGTGACTGAGAGAAAAGTAAAAGGGTATAAATGACTGGCAGTTCCCATTTCTTTACAAGTGTTACATTTCAGTCCCCTGCCACTACCACATGTTTCCTGTTCACAGATAATTTGTACAACATATTTTATCATTCAGTTTTAGACATAGTTGAAAGGCTTTTGCCTAAGGCTTGGAACACTTTGAAAATTGTATACCATTTGCAAGGCTTTCTTCTGCTTCACTGTGCAATTAGGTGACTGCCTTTCTGCAGACACTGGATTTATCATATGTGGAATTGGTTTTTTTTTCACCAAGGTGAACTGGGAACAAAAATGCAAGAAGGTTTTCACTAACCCACAGACAAGGGATTAGTGTGCTGGCACAAAGCTTGTAGGCTGCCTGTCAGTCCCAAACTGGACTCCATTCCCTCACAGAAGGAGTATTGTAAGCCACAAAGTTTCATACAAAAATACTCTGTCTCCCTGCTCTCACATACCATGTCTATACGTGATTCAAACTTCTAAGGTGCAACAAAGGCATCTGATCAAAATAATATCTTTTCTCTAATTTTTGGATATGATTATTTATGACAATATTGATTTTTGATTCCTTTGCCCCCCTCCTCCTCCTTGGTTCTCCCCCCCTCCCTTTCACCAGCTCTGTCTTGACTAAACTTTGCTCTTGCCTAAAGTATGAAGACACTGATGTGCTAAGAGCTTCCCCTGCTGGAAGTTCCTAGCAAGAGGTGTTGTAGTCAAGTAGGGATAGATCTGGGACTAGCTCCCAGTTCAGCTAATTTATGTGCTCAGTTCCTGTCGAGCAGAGAGTACATAATGTGAATTGAGATGCTGATTAAATTTCATGTGTATTTCTATGTTCTAAATAAACCAAATTTTAAAGTCAGATTTGAGCAATGGTAGTTTATAACCCTCATTACAGTAGTTTGATTTTTCCAGTGAATTCTGCGAAGAAAAGGGAGACAAATTCAGCCCTTTTGTATAATGTATTTATGTGCTTTTACAAGGTCAGCTTCCAGTAGGAGATCTGGAGGATTTCTTAAGCAGTAAACCTTATCTGTGAAAATCATGTCATTGTTTAATGGGACTGGAACTGTGAATTCTTTCCTTAGTTTTGGTTGCAGACATCCAGCTTGAGGAAACCGTGAGTGTGAAAGTGCATAAGCGAGCTGCAAGGAACACCGGTATCCTGTAGCATAATCCCATTGGAAGAAAGGCACATTTCTTCAGACTGCACGTCTGTCTCAGGCAGTCACTGCCTTTTCTGAAAGCTTTGAAAAAGATGCATTTTTTATATCAAAACTAAGAGACTTTCAATCTCATTTTTTACATATCCATCTTAGAAATACCTGGCTGCAAATTCCCCAGCTTTTTTTTGAGTGCAAGGCAAAATATTATTACTTAAATAGTGTAAACACAATAATATTCTTCTGCTGGACTCTGCTGGAAACACAGCCACTGTGTGTTTGCACAGTGCGACCGAGTGGGCAGGATTGTCTTGGCCACTCTCTAAGGTCTCTCTGCCTTTGCACAGGCCAGTGAGGTGACTTTAGAGTAAACTGCTTCATTGGTGACTCCCAGCTTTGTCAATTTTGTCTGGTTAGATGGTAAGATTTTTCTGGGGCACAGTTTGACTCTTTCTCTCTGTCGTTTTTAAAGTCCTCAGTGTTCTGAAACAGGTGGCACAATGGATGGTGTTGCATTGCCCCTGTGATGGTATAAATCAACCTGCAAGGTTGCGGTGAGGTTGCATCAGAGGTGACTTAGAAGTCTTCACTGTGCCAAAGCACCTCTTCTCCCACCTGAATTATCCGGCTCACCTAGGGATGTATTTTGCATCCTACTGAATTGTAGGCATTTGGGGCAGTACAAGAGAAACCTTGCTCTCCAGCTGTAGCTTGGTGAGGGCTGAGTCACAGCAGAACTGTCTTAGTATGTGTGAACCAGCAAATATTTGGAGAGCTCCTGAACTCCCAGCATCTGTACACATGCAGATATACAAGTAGATGGAAAGCTTCCAAAAGAAGTTCCTTTTCAAGCCCCATAAAATTCTCTAGACTCAGCTGGCAATTTCAGCTTGGTGCAAGAGGAGCTAAGGATTTCCTTCAAATTCTCTACCTGGTTTATTTGAATCTGCTGCGTGGTAGAAGACTCAAAGAGGTTACCAAAAAAACAGAAATAAAAGCACTGGGTCATGGGATTTCCCAGTCTAAACATAATGGTAAATCCAGATTGATTCCCTTCTTTCTGTGCAATCCATTGTGCTTTGTCCCAAGTGGGAAACATGGTTTGTCAACACAGAGGCAGCATACACTGTAAACAATGACAAGAATAAAGCTAAATATTATGCATATTCATTGCATGCAATCCTAAACACAAACATCCCTACTGAGTAAAACAGAAAATAAGATCTTGTTTTTTTCAACTAAGGAGCTGCTGGGTCTTTTTAACCCTTTATTCTCTCAGCTGTGCAAATGTCAACAAATTTCAACAAATTTCAACAATTTTCAACAATTTTCAACAAATTTCAACAAATTTCAACAAATTTCAACAAATGCAACAACAGTATTTCACTTAATATGTGAAATATATCGCATATGTGGCAAGTACTCTTTAAGTGGAGTTTTTTCTTTACTACAACTTAGCTGTATGATAATTTAATTGATTAGTTTCTCAGAGGAGTTCACTCATTTCAAGTTTCCAGAAGGCAGTGGTACAATTGCTCACTGTTTGCACTTTAGCTTTTCTATAACTTCCAATTTTCTAGTCAATTCATCTGATATGGGTTTCATTTTCTTTTATTTATGGATAGGGTAAGGATATGTTCATGTTCTACTTTACAGTGCCAAGAATTCTGCTTTTTAATGTGAATCCTGAACAAACAGTGCAGGGAAAAAACCACATGCTCTCCATGCAGAGCACTTCCTACTTTATCCAAATTCTTAATGTAGCATAGGACACATTTCCAAACTATTATGCTCTCATTTACATGCCTACTTGTGAAATGCAGTTAAGATAGAAATTGTGTTCTTGGAAAAATCAGATCTCCATCCTGAAGAGTAAACCAAAATGTCTTTGAAGATCCCAACCTAATAGGGTTAATTTCCAGAAGGGTAATAAACCCATAAACATAACCTTGAGGAAGTCAGCTCAACCTGACCCACAAATTTCTTGAAACAGTTGCTTCCAGGTTTCAGGGTACCAAAATAAGCCATGATACTTTATTCTACAGCCAGGAAAAAATTCACTTATTTCTGAAGCAATGACTTGGTTTGTGACTTATAATGAAGGGGACCCTACCCGATAATAAAAAGCAATTCTATGGCATGGGTTTGGTTTTTTTTCCATTATGCCCTGTTTTCTTCTCATTTGAAAAGAAAAATATGACAGTTTTCAATTTTACAGAAGTATTGTTCTTGATAATTTTCTTGGTATGAAGCCTCTGTATTCAACAGTATGAATAGTACTAACATTCAGCAGCTGGCATCTGTTTTTCCTGCCATTTTCTTCTTTTCTGGATACTAAGTATCACAGAGTATATGAGGAAATCCTCGTCAACTTCTTTGTTAAAGTTAGTGGGCACACATACTCAGAATTCTGGTTATTTAAAATACTAAGTCTGTGAACAAAACAATTTATATCCAAATTCTGCATGCACCACAGAGTACTCATGTTTTGTCAATGTGTGCTTGTATGATTATTTACTTATTGCTTGAAACATTCACATATTAATTATTAAATTAATTTCTATCTTGCTGATGCATGAATATTTACAGATAAAAACTATCATTTCAGCTACTGTTTATTGTCATTAATGCATAGTTATTAACAATACATTTTTAGAAGGATACTCTTTCTTCACAATAGATATGAAACAACAGATTGTAAAATAAGTAATAAGAGTCTAGAGCCAAGGCAAAACCCTAAATACTTCATTAGAGCAGGACTATAAATACCCTGACAGACACACCATTTCTTAATATGTGCATGGGTGATCTTCTAAGTCTGGGGCCTGTCTGCAGGTTAGAGAATAGCTTGGAACATATAAAAGAGAAATGAAGTCCAAAACAGAAATTATATAAATAAGTGCTTTAACAGAAGCAGAAAATGTTATTTGAACATGTGTTCTGCCTACCACAAATCATTAGCGGAAGCAAACAGGACATTTTACAATGGATAAGGATCAAGCATCACAGGCCCGTCTCAGAGCTCTGAGCTTACATGTGATAGGTCTACTGCACCTCCAAAAAGCAAGCTTGGAGCTTGTATTTTATATCGGTTTTGTAGAGGCACATATAAACCCAGCAAAATGTAACCCATCATTAACTGGGGACTTTTCTTTTGTGTGCCTGTTCTACCACAATTATTTGAGATCCTGGCCTGTACTGCTCACACTGAGAGGCATTAAGGGATTAAACATTACTTAAATTCCAGTTTTCATTTACAGAAACAACAGAGCTGGCGTGGGAACGGCCCCACGTCCAGAATGCAGCATTGGTTCAGCCCCACAAGCAGCAGCTCTGAAGCAGTCAAGCGCCCTGTGGCCATGAGTTGGACTGCAGGGATGACAAGTTCTTACTAACCAGACCCACTGCTCTGCAACCTCCCAAGCTCAGAGCTGCTCTTCTCTGACTTGTCTGGGATGGGCTTCACCCTAATGAAAAAATATCTAGTGAAAAATCAACTCAATAGTCAGAGTTATGTTTTTTCATTAGACTCAATTGTTTCTTTTTAGCCAACCCCACTAGAGTATGTTAAAGTGCTTCTGTGTGAGCTGAAATTTTCCATTGCTGAGGTCAAAACAGGGTTTATGCTATTTTCCCGTCCACATCCTTCAATGTTCGAATGAGGTGGTTTTAATTCACAATAATTCTTTAGCTAAATACTCCAGGAGAAACTCTGGTTTAAAGCTGTTGGGAGCAGCACCTACACTGTCTCCCACTGACAAAAGCAACATCTGAATGAGGTAAGAAATGACCACAGCTGCAGCCACCAGGGTAAACCTCAGCTGCTCCTGGGCTAGCATACCTGAGGAAATTCAGATTAATCCATGTCAATCAGAAAACGACAGCAGCCTCCCTTTCTGTGGCTTTAATTGAGTCAGGTAGGCAGAGTTTGGTATTTAAAACGTCTTTCTAGCATATGTGTTTTGTGCCATCTTTGAACGCGAGGAAATCCAGTTTTCCCTCATATAGAACATTTTTTTGGTCTTCAAAATAATCCTATACCTTAATGTTTCAGATTTGACATGGAAATCTGGCATGAAAATAGCCCTTTTGGAGAAGTAGGACATAATCTTATTCTGGAGAAATTGATTTTGTGTGAGCAAGTTGGAGACTGAGAACATGCAGCAGATATTTTTTTCTGACTAAGTTGATGTATACATTAAACGTAGCATTAAACAATGTGAAGGCATAGAGTTGATTTGAGTTAAATGAAAAAGATCCTTAAGTGTTGCAGAAGTTTGGCATTCATTAAGTGCAATGTTTACTCTTTTGTATGTAGCCTGTGAAAATAATTTCTATTCAGACTGAGCAGTGATTTGTATTTAGGGTATACTTCTTTCTATAGCTTCAATTTTCACTCAGTCTGAAAATGAATTTTACAGTTGTATACGGGACTTTTCAGAATAGTTGAAGCTAACACGACACTTACTTGCATTGGAGGCATGCCCAGCAAACCTGCACAACAAAGCAGTACTTTAAAGCTAGTGGAATCAAAAATATGTGTTTCCTGAAAAACTATTAAAATATGTAATCTAGGATGAAGCCATTTATGCTGCTTAATTGATGTAATGAAATTAAGTAATGTACCAGAAGCTGTATGTCCAACATAACCTGGTTGTCTCGTGACAGACATCCCTATATCTTAGACTGGATGCTGTCTAAGACCAGTCAGGCTAATGAAATGGGTTTTCCTGTAGATTTGTGTGTTTTTCTTCTTTAAGGCTCTGCCTTGAATAACCCAGTTTTCCCTCACAGTCTCTCCAACACCAGACAAGACACAGCAAAGCTGTTAGACAGTATATCATTGCTGATCAGCTGCAAGCTGCTGCTGCCAAATGGGATGCATGAACTGAACTCTACCTGTCTTACAGGAGGTTAAAGATGCTCTTTTACTCAGCTGCCAATATTTCTGAAAATATATAGAATTTAAATGGCTGTGAGACGTCATCATCTTAGGAATCTGTTTGATTAAAAAACCTTGTTGATCTCAGCAGGTCCGAAAAGAGGCAAGAGGATGGTACGCAGACAAAAGAAGAAGTATAGCTACATAAAATGTGGGGGAAAATGGAAAATATTTTATGGATATCTACACACAAAAAATCAGTAGCCCAGGCTGCTTGCCGCCTCCTGAGTGGCGTCTGAGTTATTGCTTAAAAATCCGCAATTGTTTTGGAATCCAAATAACAGAGAGACCACCTTTTTCTACATATATCAATACCAAATATCCTGCTGGTCATGTTAGTATACTGGATCCTCTGGTTCCTAAAAGAAGGAAGTCAGTTTGATTCCACTTCCCTGGACTGGAAATGGCCCATACCTAAAGATGGTCAGCACGAGACAAATTATTCTAAGGTAGAGATCAGGGTAAGATTGCAGAAGTCTTCCTTCTTTGCTTTCATTTGCTGTCAGAATCCTGGTTTTTTTCTACCGAGCCCTGGAAATGTGCCAAATATATGGAAGACAGGTCGCAGCTTTGTGTCAGAGAGCAGCACGCCACCTGTAAGCTGTCCATCACTCCACATGGCTCACAGCTGCTGCCTCTCTGCTACAAATCAGTGTCTGGGACCAGACCTATGATCAGTTATGCTGCTTCATTGCTAATATGCTCCTCAGCACATTTTGGGCGTGTGTCCATATTAGCCTTTCAGGTACTGTTCAAGGAACAGGCTGGAGCAAGGACGGTCTCTGGGTGGCAGTAGGGGCAAGGCAGGGAGAAGAGAATTCAGCCATACAGATATGAGTGTGCCATCTAATTGATCTCAAAAAACGGCCCCTGATCATTTATTAATAAGTACAGATTTTGATCCTAGAGCTATGCCTGGTACTAGCTCAGGTACTAAAAGCAGGCTAACCACGTTAGGGTGCTTTTTATCTTTGGGCCAGGTATGAATATCTCCATCTCAGAAGACAGCCATTCCCACACTGGTTGACCTGCTCATTGCCATCAGCTGGAGCAGAGCCCCAATGGTGCCGCTTTGTGCAGCCACACTGCCCATGCTATCAAGCAGAAAGGGAAATGGGGTAGGAGCAGCTTTGAACAGTGTCTCTGATTCCCTCAAGACAAAGAAAATGTTCATCTGTCTGGATCTACCACGGTTGCTGTGACTTTGTTCCAGGAAATGGGTACAAAGGCCAAAGAGTGAACACGAATGTAAGACTGTCCTGTTAGGCAAATACATAAGAGAATGAAATTGAGACTATATACGCAGTCTTAGTTTTAGCATTCAGAAAGTTCAAAATGTTTTTAACTATGAAGATTATAATTTTTAATAAGTGTATTTTAATACTGTATCTCTGTATATTTGTGTACATCTACTCTTGGGCTGCTGAAAATTTTTTCTCTGAAGATATTTTTAACAAGACACATATTTCCTACTGAATGTGCTGGTTGTCAACAAGAAAACCAGAAACAGATAACAGAAAAGAAAAGAGAAATAAATTGTTTCATTTTCAGTAAAAATGCTTATATTTGCTTCATTCTTTTGCTAATTGTAGTGTGGGATTTTATTTTTCCGAAAAGAAGGAGCACCCATCTCCTGTCTATCCTTTTTTGTTAGTCTTGTTGACATTGAAATAAATGGCTTTGCATTCTTTTATTCCAGGAAAAAAAAATCAGCATGGGGAACTTTGAAATGGAAAAAAATATAACATTTTGGGGTTTGGTGAGTTGGTTTGGTTTTCTTTTTTTTTTTTTGTATTTCTCATGTAAACTAAATTACTTCTTCAACCAGCCAAAATATGCACTCAGAAACATGCTGATGCTTTTCAAATTGTAGTAGATAGAGGCACTTAATCACCAGTTTAAGTAGAAAATGTGCACCAAGGGAATTTTCCATGGGGTGATTTAGCTGTATGCAAATCTGATGTGTACTGTAGTACTGAGGCGCTCAGGAGCTGAACACTGTACAGCTTGTCAAGGGATTAGGTAACAATGAAGATTTAAGAGCCGGGACAAAGCTAGATGTAGGTTGGGAATAAAATCCCGGTCAATATATCCTCTGGTGTAGACAGCTAGATAAACATGTAGATAAAACTTACTACAGCAATGTTCAAGCAAAATGTACCACAGGCAAAGAATTGAAGAAAAACTCCCACAAGACACTGACAGCTTTTTCCCTTTTTCTTTCTCTTTACTGAATATTATTGTATTGGAAGCATCATGGCAAAGCCTCAGGACTGAGCCTATTGTGAACCCAAACCTTCGGGGGATGCAATTTGTAATATTTCTCATTCACTAACATGAATTCCGCTAATGGGGTGGGTGACTGTGGGTGCGTGCTATTTAGTAGATAATTTATATGTGTGGACTAAAAGCGGTACTGCTGCAAAGAATATGCATAAGGTTTTTTACAAACAGACCAAAGGTGTAAATAAATTGGAGCTTCATGTGTTCATAGTCAGTGTTCTGCATCATTAGAAGGTCTACATTAAGACATAGTCTGTCATCCTCCAAGTATGCGCATCAATTTCTATCACGCTCATAATGGCTCAGTTGCTATCTGTAAAGTAGCTGTAGTAAAACTGCAACAAGCTTCCAGGGCATGAGGAAACAATTCATGTTCTTACCCTTGGACTTCCCTGCCTGGGGATGGGTGGCTTTTGGTGCAGCAAGGCTGAGCCACTCTAGACAGATGAGAACTCGGTGTGGGGACAGGTCAGCCGGCAGGGGAATCAAAACAGAGCACAAGTGGATTGTAGAAACACGGCATTGTGGATATTTTGTTCAGTGGAAAGAGAGCTGTAAATACACTTTAAAAAAGATTTCAGCTAGTCTCAGAGTTACCTCCATGCAAATTTGAAACAGAAAGACCTTTACATAGGACAGAAAAATAATTCTGCAACTATCTGTATTGAACAGTGAGAAATGTTGATCCTGAAGTGCACATGAAAACAAACCAAACAATGATCCTCCTTCAGTTTTGTACCACGTGTTGAGCTCTGTGTGTATCAGTGGGTGTGGAAACTGACTGTCCAAGTCAATGGCTCAAATACAAGTATTTCAGTCCTCTGCCTCAGTTCATCATCTTAAAATGAAGGAGAATAGATAATAATTTTTTTCCTTTTCTTTATCCTTTACATGTGTCTTTTGTGGATTGTAAGTCTCTGGCAGTGTCTTTACTATAAACACTCTCCTAATTATATGTCTCTGTAAGACAGGAATAATGGCAATTAATATCAGTATCACAGTTCATTAGATTTACTGAATTCTGGCCCATTAGTGCTAGAAATGAGCTTCTTTAAAAATGTAAAGTCGAACACTTTTACACTTAAACACTTTTAACTCTGTTTTCTGGTTGTTCCATTTGGGGCATTACTGAAATCCAGGGAAGACTTGGATTTTTCTGGCTCTTGCTCTGAACTGAAAGTGCCCATGACTGTGATGGGACAGATTGGAGCCCAAAGTGTAAGTGTAACTGAGAGTTAGGATACCCTGATACAAGCACAGTGTAGTATTTTAATGAGGCTGTGGCTTTTGGTAGTAGGAATGCTCAGTTTTCTGCCAGATACAAGGCCTGAAAATGAGGCTTATCCTTTCCCAAAAGCCATCTTGTAAATTGTAGCTTTAGGTAGGCCTTAAAGACTTGAGTTGGCTGGAACAAAATCTGTCTCTGCAAAATGAACTGCATGACCATTCATGATGACAGAACTTTTAACGCAGGTGGCCAAAATACAGGAAGGCCCACTTTGTCCCAGCCAAGGTGGTGCTGAGGGAGGGTGCACTGCCAGGATAGAAAAGCAGAAGGCACAGTGGTGTTGGTGCCATGAAGTACTGGAGCACAAAAAATGGTACAGCACAGTTTGCACAGAGCAGCAAGCCAAACTTTGTGCTTGGGGAAGAATATGTCCCTGAGCAGTGTGACATGGTTACACCTCTTACCTGAATGTTACAAGTCATGGGCATTAAAGATCCAGGGATGTCGATCAGCTGTGGAGTATTCTTCATGACTGGAGGACACATGATTCTTTTTATGTGCAAGATATTCTAATTATCCTGTAGGCATCCATTTCAGGTTACAGAATTATTATTGAAAGCTATTTAATTTTCAGTGGCAGTCACTTGAGTGGACAAAGTAGAGTAGCACGAGAAAATTACTTAGCACAGATCCAGATCCTCCATCATTTGCACACACACATATAATATAATTTTATTTTCTGCTTATACAGAATGGTAGTAAAATACTAATATTTACTGAATACAGTGCATTGCGAGTATCAGACTATTAAGAATATGGAAAAATATATAATTTTTAATTATACCTGCACAAATTTTCTGGATAAAATGAATAGCAAATATTTACGTACAAGTGTGTGATACAGTATTGTTATACTGCACATATCCAAATTCTATGGGCAATAACCAAAGTATCCACAATTATTGTAGTAAAGAGCAGAAATACAAACAAAAAAAGGTTCCAAGATGTTTAGGAAAGGATTTAATTCATTTGCTTCAGGGCATAAAACAGTCTGTGGATTAAGAAGAAATTTTCCCTGTGGACAAGTAGTCTCTGTTGCAATCTACTGCAGAGTTTCTGGCATGGCCATCTGAAGCTAGACAATTTTATAAAAGCTCTACTGAAGAAGGTGGACAACTTATCTGATCCAGCATGTCCTCTGTGTACTCACATGAATAATGAGAACCTTTTATATTATGCCTACCATAACCAGTTTTGTCGGCTATAAGTCTGTTCTTGATACTTTTCCAAATGTAAATTAAACCAACTCGTGGATAAGGTTTCCTTTCTGTATACCTTCTCCTCTTCCTATTCCCATCCCCATTGCAGAGGACTGTAAAATGCCATCTCCTTACACTACAGGCATATAGCTTGTCTGGGAAATAACACCTGGAGCTTAGAGGAGCGCCGGCAGTACCACAGGAAGAGAAAAAGAGACCACCTGTGAGGCCCTTCTGGGTTTCTGCCCTAGAGCTGGGTGATTCACATGAGGCTTCACTTCATTTGTCGGATATTTTTGTTTGCAGCCCTTCTTCATAATAAGGTGGCTTCAATTAAAATGGTAACTAGAACTCACTACATGAGCCCCATCAGAAAGGGACAACATTTCAGAGGGTTGTGGCAGAAGCCACAGGTACAGTGACTCAGGAGAGGTTAGGCTGTTTTTTTCCAGTGTCTGTGCAATTTAGGGCTTTTTAGGGGTGGGATCTGTAGGCTATAGTCCCCCACAGTACTATATGTGATGTGGTCTACTTAGGCTGTGACACACCTTACCCTGCATCCCTCCACGAAGGACCCAGGCAGGGAATTCAAAAGGAAGCTGTACTCCAGATTTAAAGGAAGGGTGTAGTTACAAAGTGTGGGTATCCAGTCTTCCTCCCAAGGGTTCTCCACTGGGACAGCAGCTCTGCTCTTCAAAAGGGATGGGGAAGTGCGAGGGCTGGGGAACCAGCATTACTGCAGGCATTTAATGCTGTATTTATTGCTTTGATTTTGGGCATCTCAATGTAAAGTCTGTAAAAGCTGTGGGAATTCAGCATGCTGGAAAATCAGACCTAGCTTGTCTTAAGTTGACTATCCAGGGCAAAAAGCTTCTCTGGGAAAATTTTACTCTGGTTCTGTAGATGCAGTTTCTTGCCAGCTTTTTTTATTTAAAGGTATAACACCCTTCAGGTTGTTAAAGAGATATAAAATCTTACAACTCTCCCTTTACAATGATTCTGGTAATTCTATTTTTTTCTGTGAAAATACATTTTGTATTTCTGGTTAGTAAGCTTTGCTACATCCCAAATTTCTTTTATTTATTTACATGGAAGTAGGATAAATCACCTGTCCTGAGATTTTCCCAGTCTGTTCCACAGAAGCACAGTCAGTAAGGCTGTGGTGAGGGTGACACTTGTCAGTGACAGCTGGTGGCTGGACAGTCCCAAGTCATCTGGTCCCAAGCCATCTGAACACACAGGAACCTTGCTTATAGCCCATTCCCGCAGCCTACAGTAGGATATGGGCTCTGTCTCCCACCATGGTATCCAAACAGCTGGAAGTACCTCTGGGTACAGGGCCATTTCCACAGCAGGATTAATTTTTGGAGCACTGACTTCAGTGCTATTAGTTCAAATAAGTTTGGAAACTGCTGGATTGTAGAACAACTCACAGTTTAGCAAGCTGTTGCCCGAGGATTTTTCAGAAAAAAAATTAGAAGAGAAAAGGAGAGCAAAATAAAAGCATAGCAAAATAAAAGCAAATGAGCTTATGCTAAAATGGTCCTCTAACTTGGGGCATTTCAATTTTAACTCAGAGAGGAGATTGTGGGAACTCTGAATTTTCACAAAGCAAATCCAAACCCAAGTGTCTTAAATTGGCCACCCAAAGTCAGAAAGCTCCATCTGAAAATATTTTGCTTTTGTTTTGTGCATGAATCATTAAACTGCTATGAATTACCCATTCATCTTCAGGCTTCTAAAGTGAGTCTGAAACCCTGTACATTCTGTATAATACAGAAAATTAAGATTATGCAGATGGAAAATACTTCTCTGCTGCAGTTTTCTCCTAAGATGTCTCACAAATACTGAACACCGAGCCCCTGTGCAGAATGCAGCGGGGTGCCATTCAAGTAGTTCTTTCAGGGATGGTACAGGAAGATATGCATGGAGATAGGAGTATCTGAGGCTTCCACCAAGAGGCAGTAATTCCAGGAAGCAATGCTTACAGGAAGGTGTGATGCTCCTTTCATCAGTGACATTAATGCTTGCTAATTTCCTTGAATGCTACCGCCTAAGCATTTTATGTTTGCTTTCCCCATGCCTGAGAACTTCTGTGGAGACTGGCAAACATTTGTGCTAGGATTACTAACAGAGTTTTACAACATTCCACTAAGGTCTTGAGAGGCCTGCCTTCCTCCAAAATACTTGCAGATATTCTCTCGATGCTGAATCTCTTACTAAGTAATAGCCGTTAATTCAATAATCCACCAGAAATTAGGACTCTAAGCTGCTTTCAGTATCAATTTTTGCGGATTTCTCTGAAATTTCATCACATGACAGTTTTCAATCTCAGCAAACTCCTCCAGGTCAACAAGTAAGAGGCAGTAACAAAGCAAAGCAAAACATTTAACAAATTCAATGAGCATCTATTATCAGCCTGATTACACGCTGCACCACACAGAGTCCTAATGATTTCAGTGAGGCTCCATGCAGCATAAGGAGTCTCCCATGCAGATTAGTTTACAAGATCAGGGTCTCCATATGGAACATCTCCATTCACCCCTTCCTGTTCTGAATAGAGCAGTATAAAACAAAGGCCTGCTTTTTTGCATACTCGCAAGGTTATAATTGTTTGATAGGCTTGTACAATCATTCAAATGATAATAGCTAAGAAAATATTTCTCAGTGCTATTTAAAGCCTTTGTTAGCTTTTCTCACTTCGGTCACTCACTGCAATCTTCTCTGTCCAGTTACCTTTCTAATAATCATTTTGATGCATTTCAGCTGCCACAGTATTAGGTATAAACACCTAAAATTATACCATTCAGTTCCCAGGAATAATTTCATGGGAGGACTGTCATGGGTGTGTAATATTAAGGAGAAAAAAATCAAATGTCAGAAACTTCATATTGATACTTTGATCAGAAGCAACATGAGACTGAAAGTTTTTGAACAACAAACCATTTGAGAGTGTGTAACATGCTTGTGAAAATATTCATAGCATAATTAGATAAATAACAGATCCAGTGTCTATTTTTACTTTCCCTTGATGAGAAGCTTTGCAGGAGAGACTGCTGGTAGTTAATTCTCCCTAACAACAATCTGTGTAATCACAAACCCCAATTAGCTGTGCCTGTTCTATGCTATACAAACTATTTCCTTAGCGCTTCACATCACTACTTTGTAATTAGCTTTCATCTACACGAGCTTTGACTAAAAAAATATAAAAGAGTGTAAGTGATTGTACTGCCACTCAGTATTCTGCGAAATAATCGCTAGCGATTTCAATCAGATTAATTTTATCACCCGTATTAAGGAAAATTACCTCCCTCTTCACTCTCTACAGCTGAGGGCTATTTCATTTCCTGAGATGTTCATAAAAGCATAATATAAAGCAATCTGTAATTGTAAATATCCTTCCCTAATAACTTTGAGATATTTCCTTAATACATCTTTACATTTGGAGTTTCCGTTCCATAAAATACAGTAACAAGTGCTCTATTATGTTTTAAGTGTGTGCTGTTAAGCTGGACAACTTAGCGCTGTCCTTCCTGTTTTTACATAGGGTTATATTTAACTTGCAGATAATGGGAACAAGGTTTAAAAGTGATGGAGCGGAATAATGGCGCTACAGCAATAATATATCTTGCCTTTGTGAGGAATAGAACTTTACGGCCTATTTCAGGTCAGCCAACACCAATTCCATTTTTCACAGCCTGACAACTTTCACCTTCACCCACACTCCAGATGGGTATTAAAAACTACTTTCCAAACAAAACTGAGGTTTGGCTATACCCCTGTTTTACACCTGGGGAGAGTCCTTTGATACTTAAAGTCTACGAAAATAAAATAAAATTAAAATAAAATGAAATAAAATAAAATAAAATAAAATAAAATAAAATAAAATAAAATAAAATAAAATAAAATATAAAATAAAATAAAAACCGGCAGCCTGCAACAGCCGCATGCCACTGGCTTGTGTGGTGAACCTCCCAGCTATTTAAAGAGCAAAGCAAGCTGCTCAGGTCCTATGGAAGGGGTCACAGCAGGGGAATTTCTGCAACTGCAACACTTGCCTGTTCAGCTTCTGCAGAAAGGACATGGCACTTGTAAAAATTTAGCACCTGCTTTGTGGGAAATGTGAGGTGTGTGCTAGGAGGACCACAGCAGCTCAGTATAGCACCACCAAGAAGATGCATTAAGGTGTTCAGGCCACCAGCACTTTTCACTGAACACAGATCCAGGAGATGTGCACACGTGATGGCTTGTGTGGGAAGCTCTTTCCCCAAGCTGACTGCACCCTGAGTTGGTCTTTAAGAGTTGGTCCTGAATATATCTATGTATTTTAAAAATAATAGTAATAAATGAAAACATACAACAGGCACTGGGTGACTAAAGTGCATTCTCGCCCATATATGTGCATGTTGTCTGTATTGCTGTGCTTTCCCCCCAACATCCTCAGCTTCACCACAGAGGTACAAAGCCACTGATACAGAAAACACCCACATCAGGGCCAACACAGCTTAAGGCTGTTTTAAGAAGCCCCTGTTCTCTTCAGAAAGTAGTCTTCCAGCCTTTCAAAGGTAAAGGCATCTCATCGTCTGAGCGGCTTTGTATCCTGCTTTATCTGGCTTATCCCCTGGACTGTTTCACTCATCCCTAATTATTGCAGCTTGAGAGCTGCCAGTGCATAGGAAGTCTACCTGTCATAATGGAGAGATGACAAAGACCAAGACAGGTAAGGGAGCATCCCCTCTGGAGAAGGAAATTCTCCCTGCCTGCTGCAGTGGAGTCTCAAATGCTCCCAAACAGTGAAGCTCCAGGGATAAATGAGGGGAGCAAATCACACAGGTTGCCCCAGCACACTGTGAATCACTGCACATTGTTGTACATGCCTTGGCACTTTTACACTCTGTACTGCATGTGAGATGAATAACAGGGTGGGGATTGGAGATGTGATGCAGTTTCATCAGTGTGGTGGTGTCAGGATATGGCAGATGTTATAGATAGCATCTCACTGGAATCCAATGTATTGTGCTCACCTTTCTTTCTACAGGAGCAAGATAAACTTTGCAGGCTTTTAGTCAGGCATGAGAAGAAGTTCACTCTCATCCAAAGCTACACCTTGACTGTTTGCAAACATGCCTCTGTGTACATGGATGGGACACACCAGATAGGCCACAATGGGTTAATTTCCTTTGCTGTTCACTTAAGACGCAGGAGAGACATTTATCTCCTCTCTTTACCAGTATCCACATTTCCGTGTAGGTAGAAGGCACTGAAGACCAGATTATACACTTCACCTTAGCATGACAGAAATCCTAAAAACTTACCAGAAAGTGATTTTCAATTTGCCTTAATCTCTGCAGGAATCCCTGTGCCTGAACCTTTCCCAAGGATGTTGTCTAAAAAGAGGCCTGCCACTGGTATATCCCCACATGGCACAGATATTCCCAAAAGAAGTGTCATCTTCCACTCCCTTTTTTCTGCTTAAGGTGCGTGCAGGGACAGGGATGCAACAGACAGAAACACTGAATCCCCTGAGGAAAAGGAGACAAAATCATTGCAAGAAGAAAGGCTCAAGTTTATACATCTCCAGAAAAACTCAAACATATGCTGAATTTCAAATTTCTCATGCTTATATTTTCACTTCTGAGAAGGACATCTAATAAACAAAGTCACCTATTACAGTCGTACAAATGTTGCATCCCCACTGTTTTATATTGTCAGGAAATAAAGTGAAACTAATAAAAATTCAGTATCCCTGGCAAATATCTGAAACTCTTTTATGTGGAACAAGGATACAGCTAGGGCTGAAAGAACATGTGTTTTCAGTCCCACTGAAAATTTCACTGTCTTCATATTTACTTTTATCCCAATTTGGAACAGAAAGTTAAGCATTGACTACTGAAACTTCTGAAAATCACAAAGTTCAGAAATGTCAAAACATGCCACTTTAGTATTTCTGATCTAAAGGGAATGCTGACTATAACAAAACTGCAATAGAGTATAACATTTTCTGAATGAAACCAAAGCATTTCATTTTAGCTCTGCTCAGTACCAATGTATGTCTCCCTGACATGATCTTGATACCTCACAAAAGCTGGAGATTAGATGCTTTGCATTATTAATTTTTTGCTACAGACAGATTTTCTGAGTGTGCCACAAGCTACGCATCACCCGTCATACAAATCCCCAGGTGAGACTTCCAGTTGCATCTTGTGAAGTGTAATCCACTGAAGAGATGTTTCCATACAGATCTTGGTCATCAGGCTGTTAGGCACAACACACTACAGAGCAGCACAGAAGAATGTCGAACGGAGCTGATAGCAAGTATTTAGCTTAGCTGAACAAGACAAATGGTTTTGGATTGTGTTGGTCCAATCCCAAGCAAGACACACTCCTCCAGACTCCTAAAGGCATTGATGTAATTGTTAAATATTATACTGAATTACATGTACCTGTACAGTGGTCATTCATAAAGATACTCTGGACTCCATTGGGGTAAAATAACGTGCATTACTGAGAAGTTATACAGATGAATGGTGCCATTTTATCATTAGAGATTAAAATACTGTGAGTTTTTTGACTGAGATGAAGTTAGCTAAGATAATGACAAGTTTTCTGACCACTATAAATACATTTTGCTGTCACATTTAAAACAGTAGATAATTAATGCAGAGCCACCTGCTACTAATATACAGTAATAAAACTTGTTAATACAAGGCTATAATAAAGCTGTTAATACTGATAATATCATATAGCGTTTTAAACTATGGCAAATTTTCCTTAGAATTGTTTCCTTGCTATGGAAGGGTTGGTTATATTTTGGGTTTCTTTTCCTAATTAATCTCCAACAGCATACATCATGTTATCTGTCATAAAGTCAGCCCTTGCCTCAAGGGTCCTGCAGTTTAACAGGCAACAACAAGAAACAACAACAAGATGTGTTAGAAATCTAAACCAAGTAGGATTCATTATTTGCCTTATAACAGAAGCTGGATACCCCATCAAGAACAGGACTTCATTGTTTGCATGTACATTGCAGACAGATGAGGAAAGATTGTCTTTGTCCTGAAGAACTTGAATTAAAATATAAATCTAGAGGAAAGTACAGCTTAAAAAAATTGCTATTTTCCTTTAAGAGTCTCTTCTTTCTCCTTTTCACTTAAACACAAGAAAACCAGCAGTGGGGATGGGCATTCAAAGGTGCTACCAAAACCTCTTGAAATCTGTGAAAGTTTTGGAGCATGCTTTTAAAAATTGAACTCCAGTTATCCAGATGTCTGAGAAATACCTTACTGTAAATGAAAGGAAGGCATTCTCTACTAATTCTCTCACTCTTACAATAAAGCCAACTGAAAATGAGAATAGTTCTGATCACCAGAGTCCGAAATTGGTATTCCAAGAGTTTCATAACAGAAATTGGTTTGCCTCCATTTTACTAAATTATACTGTTCAGTAGTTAGAAACTCATTTTATAAGCAAATACATGCTTACCTATTTTTTAAGGCTCTGACCCACTGATCATCTTAATGGCTTATAACTTCGAGTGTTCCAACTGGTTGATACCATCTGTCTGAATCTGCTAGACAAAAGGGTAGCGAACTAGACCTGTGGCTTTAGCTCATTTAGTTTGTATTCAAGAAACTGTGACATTAGTCTTTGGTATGGAACACTGCTGAAATATTATGAAAGCCAAATGATTGTTTTTCTTTAGCAGAAAGAGTAAAAGGCAGCCACTAATTAAACAGAAATAAAAAAGAATGACATGGCAGCTGCGGACTGTGTTATTCTCTGGTCCCTAGATACAGATGGGCATAAAAATAGCCTGTCTTCTGGGAATTCAGAAAGAGACACAGAAGGGGAAAATAAGGTTTCCGAGTGCCCAAAGTTAAAACTGTCTCGCTAAAATAAAGGCAAGAAGTAAAAGGAGTAGATGGCTGCACTGAATTCTGTCTGGGGACCAGATCTGTGGGCTTGTGTATCATAGCTGTGGATGGTCCTGTGGTTGGTTCCCGTGTGAATTCAAGGAATAGGATCACCTCCAATAAGCGGAAAAGACTGTCAGTGATAGATGGAAAAATCGTCTCTGCTGCAGGAGGTGTCAGGTGTCAGTGCTCAGCACTCGGATGTTAACTGCCTTCAGGCATAAGCAAAAGGCAAGTTTGTGTCAGTGACCAACATAGTTTCTGACATGCAATGCCCATGACATTGAATATTAAGGGTAAGAGAGATCAGTGCTTCATTTTATCAAACTCAAGGTTTATATTCTACAAGCCTGTGTAGAACATGGTTTTCCCCATAACAGTTAAACTCTGACTAGAACCTTTATAACATGGAGGGTCCAATTTGCTAATGATCTGTGTCCATGTACAAATCAACTTAATAGCACTATTTCTGGAAATACCACAAGCAGAGAGATAAGTTTCACATTCGTCAAAGCTGTTCAAAACCATTAAACCATTTGGAGCCTTTTTTCTTTTTTTTTGAGAAGCATTAAAAAGATTTAGCAGTTTAAGGAGAGATCAAGGCTATTTTCAGGCAATTATTTGAAATTGTTAAAATCTGCCTCTGCTCTTTCTAAAATGCACATTGTGATGCCATTAGGGCAGCTCTGACAGGAGTGTAGAAATGAACACTTTTTCCTTCTCCCTTTTCTTTTTTTAATATTGTTTGGAGTTGCTTTAAGGACTCTACTCTGGTCATTTGGATCTACGGCTGTCTTGTTCCCTTGAGAATTATTAGTAGCAATTTGTGAAGAATCAGAAATTAATTTGTCTTTTGACACTGATGACTATACTTACAGTCCAAAATCTTTCCAGCTGAAAAGTTGTCTTTAAAAAGACTTGGTGTTAGCAACACATTTTTTTCTCCTCAGCAGGAGGAATGTTCACAAAATTTAGATCAGGGTAAAACTAAAAATTTATTTTCCCCTTTTTTCACCAAAATTAATTAAATGTATACTCAGCTTGCTGCATAATATAGTTTGCCTAGGTTTTATAGAGCTTATCAATCCCTGTGGCAGTTCTGAGCACCTTTGCTCAAAACTTATACAATAATGTTTTTCCCCAAATCTAATTTGTCCTGAATCAGGGAACATAGTTAAAATACAATGAACAAAGTTTCCACTAATTACATCAAAATTAAAATTTCCTTTTACTCCAATCTAATTAAAATTAATTGAAAGCACATGCTTTAAACCAGCTTGCCATACTGTCAATGTGATCAGTTTGTCTTATTGTAGATAAAGCCATAACTGCTTGCTAAAAGTACACACATTCTGGCTTCTTCTCTTGCCTTTGAATATTAATAAACTACCCAGCAGGCAGGTGAGAAGACCTTTCTCAGTCAGTGCTTTGGCTTTTGGTGAAAAATACTTTCAGGAAATAAAACAGAAGTCATACTACCCAGAGACCTCAGCCAGGTCATGAAATGAAGCTGAAATGGTCTTTCAAGGGACTCCTCCTTCAGTGTCTTGAGAGATACATGGTAAGTGTGGTTTAAGAAAGTGAGTTTGTAGGGAAAGGGATGGGGAAGACAGACACAGGAATCAGGAATGCACACCGGAAATGTTTAGCTTGCACAGATAAACAACCAACATCTAATGGCTTCATAAATCACAAGGCAAAACTCCTTCCCACATCTGGCACCAGGACTGCCGGGTAATACCACAGGATTCTGATTGTACCTAATAGATGCCTGCTTATTGAATGAAATGAGAGAGCTAAAAATAATAATCTGATAAATATTTCTACAGTATTCAGAAAGCCAAGGAGCTGCCTTCTTTTCCTGCGCCTCCAGTCTTTTCCCTTTCCTTCTTTCAGCTGACAAGCATGGCTTTCTAGGTGAGATACAGACACAAGTCTGCGCACACACACCAAAATACACGCATTCATCCGTGCACGCACACAACTTTTAACTTGATATTTGTTTTAAAGGCTGCTATGCAAAGTCTGGTGGACTAAAAACATGCATCTCCAGGAGAAACACACACTTACAGTGTGTTTTGGAGGCACCACTTTGACTCAGAAACAATCCCACCTTTCCCAGCTTCAAATAAACATAGTAATTAGAAAAAAAAAAGGTGGTTTAAAAATCAAAGGACAGAATTTCCTGGCACTGCAAGATACAGAAGGTATGTAGGTAAAACAGAAGTATCAGCTTCTCTTGTTTCCCTTTCTTTCTGTTTTGTTTCCTTTTGTAAAAATGGATTCCTTTATTAAGAGTTACTCACTTTGCAGTTCTTACAACCAGCAGTAAGTGCATAGAATCAGCCCACTAATGCTCTCCATCTCTACTGTCACTTTCATTTAAGGCTATCAGAGGATGCTACCACAATATATAATCCCCACAATGCTAGTTTGAGTATGAGCCACTCTTTTTTACAAGTAAAAGCACAACTGCTTTTCGACAGCAGTGCAAATATAATTAAACCTCTTGCTTTCCCTTCTCCCTTTCCAAGGTCCTAAGCATGTTTGTTCCGACCTCTATGACTTGCACAAACATTGGTGAGCTATGTGGTAGATGGTATCAGAGAACTAATTATGCTGAAAAAAATACCTTTCTCTGGGGGCAAAGGAACATGTGTTTCAGCCAAGTCAGTCCCCAGCCGAGTTTCACCATGTGTATTTGTGCCAGCACAGCACCAGGGCAGAAACAATTTGCCAACAGAGCAAAAGGGCAGTACTGTGCCTGCCAAATCTATCACTGTCTTTGCATATCTACCTATAATCTCAAAAAAGAATAATTTACATATAGGTTTCTGCCTCTTCTCAGATCAGGGTCAAAAATCAAATCTTTAGTTACCCACTCAAGGTCACAGAGAAAGTCAGCAGAGGCGGGATATGGTCCCAAACTTTGTTTACTGGGTCTGCATCATCCTGATAAAGAAACACTATTTAAAATAGCTCTTTAAAAGTTTTTAGCAACTAGCTTCTCAGGATATATAATTGCACATTAGTGTGGCATTTTAATCACTTTTGGAAGTACTGTCTGGAATTGTAAGGTTATTAGAAGACAAAGCAATGTCCAGAATGCATAGTTTTAAAGGGGTTAATTACAGAAGTCTGTGCTGCTCATGAGTACATTAGCCAGGCCTTTTTCCCCCTCCTCCCCTAAACTGCATGCCAAAAGATGTATGATCCACTTTCTGAGCCAGGTCACCTTTAAGAGCACAGTGACATGCCACAGAATTATTCGCCAGTCCTCACCAGAGATGTCTGCAAGTGCAAAGCCTGTGACAAAGGACTGAAATGACAGCACTTTGACTCACTTCTACATTGTGTTTGTTTAGGAAGGTCCTAGAAATTGTATTTCACCAACCACATTCGCTATCAACACACAATTATCTGGCTTAATCATGTGGAACAGTGGCAAATTCACCTGGGGCTTAGGAACTAATGACATTCTCGTCTGAGCTGCTTTAGTGAAATGGCCTAGCACCTGAAGCAGGAACAGCAAGATTGCTCAAGAAAATTTGGTTTTCTTTTTTCATTTCACAGCATAGGGGCTCTGCTCAAATCAACAAACGCTCCTGATTAAATAGCTGTGGTAGTTGACTTATTTGCACTTCTGTGTATGGCTCTGAATGTACATTGAGAATCCCTAACCTTTACAGGAAAAGAATTGTCTGTGACTTGTTTTTAATATGTTGTATTTTGATATAGAAAATAGTCAAATAATTTTGCATTTTATAATTTTGGTATGATGAGATCTGTAAGTGTGGGTAACTCCAAATATTCCAAAACCAGCACGGGGCAGCAGCAAAAAAAACTCTACCTTTTCTCACACTGAATGTATTTGTTTCTATTTCTGCCTGCAGCCTGGGCAGGGCCATTTAAATTCTGCTTGCTCAACAGAAAATCAGACTCTTATGTTGGTCTCCCTCCTAGTATACAGGCGATGAGATGAGTTGTGTTGCTGCTGACTATGCCACTTAATCTCAAAAGTTTGGAGGTGAGCAAAGATGAAAAATTGAATGTTCAGACTCCTGAATGCTTCCAAAAAGGGAGAGGGAGGCTTTGGGACCACCCAAATTCTTCTCTTTTGGCCAAAGGAAGGAAACTAGCCCTATTTCCATAAATAAAGTCTTTTTAAAAACATTCAGAAAGATATAGTAGGTGATATTTTCATGCACAACTTTCATATTCACCTTTGGCATTTCATGTTCAAGGACTCCAGAGCAAAATACCCACAGTTTTGCACAGACAACTCCAAAGCAAGGCAGCCCAATGTTGGGCTTGGTGTGACCACTTTGCCCGTTATGAAAATTAATTAGCATTAACGACGATATGGATATCAGCTCAGACTGGTACACAGATGAAATTGAGTTTCTATGGATAAACTGCAAAGCCACCCACTCAAAGCTGATTCTGCTTTTGACTACTACTAATACCCTATCCTACTAATGCAGTATCAGCACTAAGTTGGATTTGTAGCAGAAGACCCCAGAGCCTCTATTCTGTGATTACTCCCACATCAGCAACAGAGGCACTCATACAAGGTTGTGCATAAAGCAGTTTTTTCTAAGCCAGCCTATGCAGCCCACATTTTGGAATCCCAATGCCCTACCACTGATGGCCTGGCTCACTGTAACAAAGCTCTGGCAGCAAAAACTTTGGCAATTTCTGGAGGAGCCAATGATTCAGGATCCTCTCAGTAAAGGGCACTATTGCAGATAGTCCTGCTAGGTTATGTGAAAATATGCATTTCCACTTTGTGAGTCAGTGCCTCAGCATAGTCAGGCATAAATCTGGCCAAAAGGATCACTGAAAGATTGAAAATCAAGTCCAGTTCTGTAAATACAAGGATAGAAAACATCCATAGTCTCAGAAGCCCACAAGGAAGATATTCCATATGGTCACAAATGAAGAGATTTTGGTTTGATGTTGATCTCCAGAGGAAGTGATTGCTGACATGCCATGTCATTTAACTGGAAAGAGATGAAGCTTTGCAGCAGATGGACTGAAGTGGAAAAGAGTAGAGGGGCAAAGTTATTCAGATTAGCTCTAATGTAATGTTCAAGCATCTCAGGAGGAGCCTAGAATATCCTTCTGCTTCCTGAACCATCTCAACTAGGTAAAAACTAGGAAAAACAAGAATAATTTTGGAGGCTATGTGAGAAAACAGTTCTTCATAGCAAGCCTTCTATGCTGCAAGATGCTGAGGCTTACCTGTTCATTACAGGACAGTCACCAGGATAAGCTGTCACCAGCACCACCTTTGAAGCCCTCAGCATATTGCACTGATCCTGGAATTTCTCAATCATCCAAAGGCTCAATTTCTAACATATACCTCTACACCACTACTGTTGATCTCACGGGGAGCTTGGGGTTTCTAGGACCCCCAAAGATATTCCACCTATTTCCTTAGTAAGCACTGGGCTTGGCACTCAGCAAACCACACGACAGCCTGCCCTTGGTGTCTACAGCAAGCTTTGCATGACTGCAGCAATTATTTCCCCTTGATGTCTCACTCTGTCATAATTGTAGTTTTTTTAGCAGTCCAGATCATGGTGCTTTGTAAATCTTAGCTCACAACCAGTATAAATCAGTATAGCTAGACTGCAGTCAACAGTTACAGCAAGTAATATTGAGAGAGAATCCAGGCACTAAATCCAACTTTCTGAAATGAAGTTCTTTATCAATATATCTGTGTCACTGCTTCTGTAAGACCCCTATGGGCTCTAAGGTCATGCTTTAACACCGGAATATCTAACATCTCAGGGGAAAGATCACAGTTACCAAACTGGCTGTATTTCGGTGACAGATAGGGGAATAAATGCAGTCAGCACAGATTTGTACGGCTTCTGTGACAGGAGTGCATTGCCATCAAGAGCAGTTTAGTCAGTGAGTCCAACAGTTGGAGGACACAATAAATTCACTGTATTCCAGCAAAAGATTGTCACTGATAATGGGGAAAACTTGCTTCCAAACGGTCTTACCCTATGGTCATTTTGGATATTTTGCTGTTAAGGCTGTAATACTGGTTAAATGACAGAGAAGAAGAAAATGTGAGACCGGGTGCATTAATGCAGATATGTATGTGAATCCTATCTTTAAAGCATTTCATTCTAGTCCCTATGCAGAAGTTACCATACATACAGTCACTTATCACTAATACTAGGTTTCACAAGGCATATCTAAATCAGGAAATAATATGGTAATTTTCACAGTCACCAAGTGGAAAATATTTATGGTGCAGTAGTTTAATATATCTGTATTTTATACTTCTAAGATTGTACCTGATGACATAATAAGAGTTTGAGTTTAAATAACAGCTGGATGATTTCAGAAAGAAAAAAGTCTGCACTGGTAGAAAGCTTACTCCTTTATAAAAAATCTTTTCCACGTTCATCAGGATTGCCAGCCTGGGGCAAACTTAATTAAAGTCAATGGAGAAAAAAATTGAATACTTAAAAGTGCTATTTGGGGCTCATAGAGCTTGAATGACTCAAAATATGAAATATTCAATTACTAATAATTGTGGGGTTTTGTTTGGTGAGCATTTTGTCACTCACTCCACACTTCACATCCTCCTCCTTCCTTTCTCTTCTAGACAGAAGAGTTAAAAGAGAAGAAAATTAGCAGCTCAAGTTCCAGTTCCCAGAGTGAAGAGGTACCCAGATTTCACCAGCTCTTTGCTTTTCATCATTCTGGTCTCTCCCTTTGATTCAGACCTTGTGCTTGCTGCTTTCTTGCTGGCTCCTTTCCTCTCTCCCTGAAACATGTTCTCTCTCCTCTCAGTCTCTTTTTCACTTTTTCTGGGTGTGATCATGATTCATGAAGTGATGATCTGACTTTGAACATGTCCTCACATTTAGCAGCTCCCTGGCTTAGGTGCCAGGGCAGGTTTGAATTTCTTGCTGACTTGAACACACCATTTAATAAAATCAAATGTTTTAAATAGAGGTTTGAAGGAAATAATACCAGGGGATATTTTTCAACAGAAGCTCAACAGGGCTTGTAAAGGGAAATCTGTTGGGCAAAGGCAATGAAACTTGAAATGGTTTTGTTTACTGGACTGCAGTATTAGAGGAGGTGAGCTCAAATTTAATATATCCCCTGCCCAAAGGGGCATCTGATTCCAAATATTTCGTTTTATATCTTGGGAGACAGAGTTCATTGGGATTGATGCTTCAGTAAAAGACAAAATGCTGTGCAAGAGGTCAAGCAATTTTCTCAAGTTTGAAATTAAAACCAAATAAAACCAATATTTAGATAGATTTATGTATTAAAATAGGACATGGAAAAACTGAAGTCAGGCTTGCAGACCAATGTTAAATGTTTCCTAATTTCAAATATTCTCCAAGAACTATGAAAAAAATGATAGCTTGGGCTCAGTTATGAGATATTCAACAATTCCAGAATTACTGGAAGAAACGAGAGGAAGGTTCATTAAGTGAGTGATGAGGACAGGCTATTTGAGTGAAATTTTTAAAAATATTTTACTGTCTTGCAATAAAAGAAAATCCTAACCTGGAGAAATGGCAAATTAATTAACATATTCTCCAGTACTTAGTGACACCTCAGTAGAAGGAAACTCTTAAAATGTGAAACCCTTGACATTGCCAGAATAGAAAAATAAAGTACATGTCTCTCAGTGGGTACCAGGGACCTATATTATGTCCTACTGTTGGTTACAGAATTTTCAATATTTTCTTATCCTTTTTCACTCATATGAACTGCAGCTTATAGCAGTGGTAATCATTTCCTGTGTTTGAAAAAGAGATGAAAGCATTCATGGATGAAAGCAAGTTGGATTTAATCTCCTTCTCTCTCATCCAGTGCACTGTACTGATCATTTTCCAAAAAAACAAGACTTAAGCTCATTTTTGTCATGACAAAACTAGTTTCATAATAATCAGATGGCAATTCCTAGTGTACACAATTCTAATATAATTACCAGGAGGAAATGTAGAGGGAGTTGCAGGTTTGAGATAAAGAAAAGCCTGTGAATTTTGTATTAATGTCTCAGACTCTCTTATTTGTGCAAGTAATCAATCTTTCGGGGAGTAGAATAGTAATTCTTTGTGAAAAAATGACAAGAGTCTGAGGAAGAAAGAAGATAATCTGAGTTTCATTCTGTACACAGCAGGTCAGCTGTGATTGACAAAGCTCATCACAAAACTATAGCTCCCGGAATAATCCCAATAGCAGAGTTTCATTTGCAGCCGAAGCAGTGTTAATGACATGTTTAACAGCTGCTTGTTGAAGTTTGGAATCTGCATTAACCTGCAGAGCACTGAACAGAGAAATGAGGGGAAGTATTGAAATCAAGCCCTCATTATGCCGACAGCCCAGGGTAAGGGGTAGCGAGGGGTTCGTGGAGCGGGAGGGCGGAGAGGCAGGTTCGGACGGCTGGCTTGCAGATGGGGATAGTGGAGGAGATGACAGCATCCCATCAATGAACACAAAAGGCTGCACAAGGGAACTGATGGGCTTGACTCAAGACACTGAGGAAGGGGGAGATTAGACAACTGGAATGAACAAAAAGGGAGAGGTGTAAAATGAAGGACTGGAAGAACGGCTTGTGAAGAGGAGAACCAACGGCACCATTCCTTGCAGGTTATCATACTCCTCAGCCAGCCTGTTCTCCAGTCTGTAGCTGTTCTCTTTTAACCAAAGGCCTTTGTCTACCCTATAAAGAGGACCAAATTCACAGCACCCAGTCTCCTGCTGCTATTACTGTTAAGATCAAATGCTATTCCCTAATGAAGAAACAAAGCCAAGACATGGAATGCCATTCCATGATATCCAGCAAACAGAAATTTGGAAATCCTGGTCTGACTCCAATCCTCCTACACCAATGCACATGTTAAGAGCCTGAGGGTGCTTGAGCTGCCCATAGACTGTATTGTTCTACACCAACTCCCTCTTTCATATTTCTAATACTAACATCAGTGTCACAACAGCAAAGAACAAGTGTCTGATCCATGCGTGCATGCTTCAAAATGTTGGCAGTGCCAGCAGGCATCTTTTGATGGACAATTAATAGAGACATATATACAGTACCTTCATAGGTTAAACAAAATGGCTCATTGTTATTCCTAGTACTGGACCAGCTATGGGTTTCCATTAAAAGTCATTTGAAGGCCATCCCTCACACCAGTTGTACTGACTTTTCTTGTCTGAGAGGCTCCTTAGTGTTTTTCACTGGACTGGATTCCTGTCTGTTGCTTCCTGATGTGGATGGGATACATTCAATCCTTTTGAAAATCATTTGATTTAGACCATAAATTGTTGGTGGAAGGCACTGAACTTTCACTGAAGTCCGAGATTGTCCTAGGCTTCCAAGCATGTAAATTCAAGCACATTACAGCTTGAACTGAAGAGCTTCGTAAGGACCTGGCCCAATGTCTTTCCAAAGACAAGCACTTGAAAACATAGGTACATTTTTCATTAAGTCTAGCTAGGCTAGACTCAGTAGATCCCTCACAGTACCTCTGATCTGCTACTATAGGGACCCTTACCACTAAACCAAGTGACCAATCCTGGGAAGCTGGAAAAGATTTTTGTCTTTAAGGATATTTGTTATTCAAAGCCAAGACATGCCAAGGACAAGCACTGGCCGTGAAAAGCAAAACCAAATTTTGGAGGTGTGCAAGTCTGACGCAAGTTTAGAGGTCACACTAATGGTAAGCTCTACCATTCAAACTGCCTACGATTTTCTTATCATGCCTGCATCTCCAGTGTTTTATTTGCTACCTCTTTTTTTATTTTTATTTCAAATGTCTTTGTCTCTAGTGAGGGTCAAAATCTCTGCTCTGGAACAACATTGTCTGGGAAGCAAGCCAAAACACAGTTGATGCTCTCTGAAAACAACAGGAGAAAGCAGAACGACATTGAACTGGCATGGTCCAGAGGCTAGAGCAGGAGTCAGGGACCTGTGTTATATAAATACCTTCACAGTGATTTACCATAGGACCAATGGCGATATTTCTTGACATTCTTACTCAGAAGAGGTTTTGTTTACAGAAAAATCAAAATTAGGCTAAATATTGACTATTCCTGTGGTCATATTCTCTTGCCTGCTTGGTTTCATGTGGTGAGCATATTTGAGGCCATTTTGGTGGGGAGTCTTTTCACAAGCATTTTTTCAGAACGCCTTCTAAAATCTTAAGGCACATAGCAACTCAAAAGCTGCATTAGGACAAAACTGGAGATAGATGGATACATGCATAAGCAAGGTAGAAATAACATACGTCATCTCTGCCAGTTAAAATCTTCCACAACCTCAGAAAATATATGTGGTCTGTCATTCTAGCCTCTAGAGCAGAATGATCTTCATATCCTGTGAAAAATTTCACTTACTCTCTCAGCTGTTCTGTGGACTCAGGCATGAAAAATCAGACAAACTTCGGTAACATTTTCTTATGTTTAAACAACCATTTTCTGACACTGAGTAATGTCAGATGCTGCTTATGGTTTTTTCCTTATGCATACCTGCTAGCTATTGCATTATCAAAAGACTTAGATAGTATTGTTAATTTGTCCCCTAAAAAATATGCAATGGATTTACACAGATCCTGATGATTTTGACAGTAAAATCTACTCCTGGAACAGTCTTCTTAATCTGTGTTCCCAAACAAACCTGAGGGCAAAGACTGAATGATAGTAAGCTGTTGAACATGAAAATAAATAACAAACAAAAGGAAATGGGATACATCTATGGAACAATTTGGCAGTGTGTCTAAATACTTTTGTTGTGATTTTCAGAGCTACTTTTTAAATAAAATGACTCTGTTAGATAGATAATTTTCTCGGAAAGGGCTTAGGAAGCCTTATTATTTCCAGCTCAACCTTTAATTTTGCAGTGGCCAGGAAGTTTATTACAGAGAATATAAGGTCAGAAGAAGGGTTAGGCTTTGAATATAAATACACAAAATTCACAGTCACTAGAACTGAAAACTATTCAGTTGCTACTTCTCTTTCACAATATCAGAGCTCTATAGCTTCTCTTGAATTTTAGCATAATTTATGAATTTTAATATTTTCTATATTAGAATTATAATCATAATCATTGGGGGCATTCCTAGCATTGTGTACTGCTTGTGCTCTCCATATCTGATTTTGTCAAGTGCTTTATCTTCTCCTATTTGGCTTCTCTGCAATAAATACATTCTAGCATTACACTTCTAACAGTAAAAGCTCAATTTCACCTGCCTGTGCAGAGGTTGGAAGGCAGGGATTTGCTGAAGCTTGGAGATGGAGTATGTAGGAGCCCCAAACTATGAGAGTGTCCTTGGAGATAAATATTTCCCACTGTAAGCAGTACAGCTTTGTTTGAGGATTCCCTTTGGGAAACTGCTGCTGTTGTCATCTGCAATGGCCATGACTTTATACCAGGTCTACTTATTAATGTTCTCCATTATTATCCAGCTTTGCAAGTCCTTTAGAGAGACAGTAGAGTGCTTTAGCACCACAGTAACTGAAGCACAGAGAGTTGAAGGGACTTACCTGAAATCCCCCATCAGACCAGAGGGATACTCTTTCCCATTCCTCCTGTCACACAGCTTCCCTATGCGTAGTATTTTGCAACCTGACAGTTGAACTAGCAAGTCTTTCAGCTTTGTCGAGGTAAATTGTCAGCAGTATTACAGGAAATTGGATAAATGTGGAAATTATGAAGATTCTGAAATGTCCACGAAGCCAGCAGCTGGACTTAGATATATATATAATAAATATATACTTTTGTTGATTTCACTGACCAATGAGCACCCTTACCAAAAACCCCTTTGACATTAAACATGTTAATCTATGAATGTGTTTATGCTTCATCATGAAGAAGTGCCTCCACAGGCAGCAGGATCAACACTTTTCACAAGAAGAAATTGTCAAAACAGGGATTTCCCTGTAGGAAAATGGGAGTATGCACAAATAGAGTATACACTGATTTTCATTCTGTTTCAGCATAAAAATATTACAATCATCCTGTGGCTTTTCTAAAGTTGCTTAATTTCAGACCAAGGAAAACAAGAATAGAATAGAATAGAATNTTTTGCCTAAATACATGTACATTACACACACAGACTAATTTGGTGTAAGGAAGCAAGAAGATTTTGACACCTTTTATTGGGAGCATATGCTATATTTGCCGTTAGCATTTCAGGACCTTTTTTTATAGCCAGATAAGAATGGGGTGGCAGAAACATAAATGAGAATCCAACTCCATACCTGTCTGAACAAATTTCTTGCACTAATGGGTTGAATTACAGGAGATGATCTTGTTGCCATATGTGCGTTTTGCTCCTCTTAACCATATGGCTTTACTGCTAAGCAAAATATTTCTAGATTTCTATTTTTTTCATCCTCAAGCTGGGACAAATGTCAGCTTTTTGAAATTTTTCCCACATTGAGAATCAGGGAAAAAATTGTATTAAACCAGTTAAAATATTTCCTTTACGTCTCAGACTTTCACAAAAGTTTACAGTAAATTACCCTAGCTTACTAAGCAATCAGTTATTTTCTGCTGGAAACAGTGATATTTTTAATACAGCTAAGTTCAGAACAGACTGATAATTTACCAGGTTTTTGAAAAGTTTGAATGAATCAGTATATTTAACAAATAAGTGCCATTTCAGTTGCAAACCTTTTTGAGTCATGTTAAATAAATATAATGCATGCTTTATGTCTAGAAGGGAAGCCAATAAGCTTTTTCTTAGTGCAGGAATTACTCAGGGAAATGTGGAAGTGGGAGAGGGAAGGTAGACAGGGGTAGGTTTTGTATACAATCAGAGGTTTCAAATCAGGCATGGAACAGGACAAAGAAAGAAGCTAATAAAATGAGTAAATAAATCAGAAATTTCAAAGCATAAAACAAAAGAAAATGAGCTTTGGTAAGGACTGTGATTTCACCTGTGGCTAAGAGAGAAGTTATGAAGTTCATACTTTTTCACTAAGCTTGGTATGACTTAAGCAAATTGCTGCCCTTATTTTGGATTTGAGTCATAAAACCATATGGTCATAAGAGAGCATTAAAATGGGCCTGTGCTTTCAAACCCATTGCCACACATAATACAACTAACTGAATACCTCGTGTGTGTCTTGGTTTAGTTTCAACCAAAAGCGTCAGCTTCACAGATCCTTAGTCTACCCCATGACTTGAACCAAACTGGTAAGAAAAGCCAGGAACAGATTTGCTTCAACAGTAGATTCATGAGCTGGGAATAAAATGCTAATGCACCAAATCCTTGACTAGCTTTGTAGAGAATGATAGAAGCAGTCAGAGCATCTCCCCTTTGAAATTACTTCCTAAATGAAGGGAGAAACAGTGGAGAGCTAGATGGATGTGTGACAGCCTTCTTTCAGCATTTTCCCACCAATGTCCCTCTCTCATTACTATAAGAAAATATAAGTGATTCTTCATCTTTCCCTTGATCATACACATGAGAAAAAGATCAAGACCACTGATTAACTGAAGAGGATGGGAAAAAAATGCAGAAATTATGTCCACCACATTGCAAGGCAGAGATACTGGTTCTCTGCCACAGTTTGGGGCAGAATGCAGCAAGAACTCCTGCTCTCCAGTGGCCATGGCTAGGAAGCATGTTCTCCAGCTACATGACACAACACTGTGAACAATTTTCCTGGTTTTCTATTCCAAGACATGGTTATTCCATGTTAAGAAAGAAGACACCTGGGACGTTCACCTTGCCAGAGCTAAACGGGCAGAGAGGGCCTGCTCTGTTTTTTAACAAGTCTTCCCATACCTGATAAGCCCTTAGACAACTCACAAACAGAGATCTTATTCTGCTTAAAAATGCCACACGGATATAAAAGCAGATGCATTCTCTGTATTAGTGGGAGCAAAGACATGGGCAATTATTGCTTATTTCATAATCATTTTAGGTTTTAAGAAATCAATGAATGCAAAGCTAATGCATGTTTTCCCTGATGTTTTCAAAGGTCACCCACCCTTTTCTTTCAAAGATCAAAAGCATGAACTAATACAAATAGTAAATGTTCAAGCCTACAAAGTGTCCCTCCTCCGTGACATGGCTTAGGTGTTTGTTCCTTTCCTTGCTTTGATCTTTTCCCAGTAGCAAGCAGGCACTCTAACCTTTAAATCTGAACTGAACTTGCAAACTCCTGATGACTGAGCAGGTTCAAAACTGAACAGAAGTAGTCTTTTCCATACATTGCTAGGAGGAATAGAGGAGTCTTTCAGACTTTACATTGTCAGCATGAAGGAAGTTGCCTATGAATATTTACCCTCAAATTAAAGAAAATTTTCTACAGCTTCTGCTAAAGATAAATTTTACCCAGTTTCATGATGATGCTGCTCTTACAGAAAGCATAGTTTTTGTATGTATCTGTCAGGAAAGAAAAATATTAGATAAATCCTTCAATGGCAACAGGAATTTACCCCCTTTATCTGCCTAGTCTGGCAGTAAATATGCTCATGAAGCATCTTTTTAAAAAAGACCTTTGTCCCCCAAAACCATAATCCAAGAATTTAGGGAAGAAATTAAAAGACACTTCTGGAGCATAGGAGCTGATGCAATTTGGCCATTACTACCTCTGCTGGATTTTGGAGCATTATAATCTCTAGTGAGGCTGTTGTGTCAGAGTCAGCTGCAACGGTGACGATCACTAAATGCACAGCTGGTCTCCTTCTACACCAATTGACTCACACTGACCATTTGCTCCCTGCATTTCCAACCCAAAATTTATAGCAAACGGAAAAAATCAAAACATTAATATTGGATGGTTTTTGTAAACAGCTGTATTTTCCTGCAGGGGTGGACTAAGATGTCTCACTCTTTCTTGGGATGAAAAACTATTGAATGATGACAACCTGAGTGTCAGTCTGGTCAAGTCTTACTTTTAGTACGTGCCTTTTAGTGCTAAAGCCTGTTACAAACAGACCAGCACTTTTTCCTTGAATTTAGAAGTATGACTTTACTTATGGTTCTGCACAAAGACGGTGACTCAGTTCCTAAATTTTTGCTTATTATGTGGATAGAAGGTTAGGTACTACATATCCTCCTTAATATTAGAGATTTAATTATTTAAGAGCAAAATAACGAGACACTAAAAAACAAATCTTTGGGAGACTAGACTGAACAGTAAATCACTGTTAAATTTAGCTTTCTTTTTCACAATTCTACCCATTATTAAAATCTCTTTTCAAGTCTGTGAATTGATTTGAAGCAGAACTCTGTGGATATCCGATACACTCTCTCCAGGGGAATTTACAGATGTTCTGAAAGAGCAATGAACTTACTGCCCCTTTCCATGATGTCAACAGAAACTCCTGTCCTAGACACATAGTGACCATATCTCAGTAAGAAAAGAGATTGAGAACTGCTGTTTTGTTCTGGGATGGTTAATTTTGGTTTCTTATTCAATCTCCTTTTTGTTGGGGATGAAATATGCTTCTAGACAAATTTTACAGACAAAAATTTAAAAAAAGCATTTTATTTGCTGCATGTATATTTGTGTACTTGAAATCCACTTCCCAGTATATTTGTACATGTAATGTCAGACAAAAAGGACACTTAGACTGCAAGAAATGGTTTTCTTGGCACATGATCTCATGAGTATGCAGGAAGTGGTTTTAGCATATTTCTTTTTCTTCTTTGTTTCAATCTGTTATTTTTTTGCATTTTTACTATTAATTTACCTCCAATTTAAGAAACTGTAATTTTTAAAAAATAGTACTTAGCAAAGGGCACCAACATATGCAGAATTTACCCAGGAACAATCCTACCAAAAGTGGCTGATAACCACAAATTGTTTTTCTGACTCTGAAGTATTATGAAAAAAAAATAACAGTCCTCTTCTTGCTCAAGCAGCCAGCATGCTCTACTAAAGCTAAAATTTTACTTGAGGTCTGGTTATCAGAAAAAGGAAAACTTTGATTCTCAAAGTCAGGAGTAGATGAGTGCATATCATAGCAATGTTATGACCATTTAATTGTTTTTCCATAAGAAAAGATTAAAATGCCTTAGTTATGCTAGATTAAATGCTCATTCAATAATTGCAATGGACAGTATGCTTTCAGAGTAGGAGAATTAAATTAAAAGAAAGACAACTACAGAAAATATACTAGTGGTAGAATTAGACAATGTTTCATCAGTCCCTGATGTCTCTACAGTAATGAACCTGTCAAAAGATAATAATATTTTAGTGAAAGGTGTGATTGGATAAGTCACGTTATTTATTAACTGTTACCCTAAAATATCACTTTTGTCTTATTATTAAAGAATGGCTAGAGGGCAGAAGGGATGCCTGACATAAAGCATTAAAACATGGATTATGGCTATAACAGGCCATGAAGTGTACATGCTATGCTGGAAACTCTGTAGCACAACTGGCTAATACCTGATGACTCAGAGCATTCAAGGAACCATAAACCAGCAAACTTTGTGCAATGTCTTTGGATTGATCTGCTAATTCAACAGTGTATTTAGCTGGCATCCTGGAGCTATCTTTGTCAAAACATCTTAACCATCCAATGGCTACAACCTTAGATTCTAAATTTGATTTTCAAAACATTGCAATGAACCACATTCCTCTTCTGGTTTTTGGTTGGTTTGGGGTTTTTTATTATGGTGGTAATGGTAGTAGACAGGAGGGTGTTATGGAAAAAGGAATTATACAGCAGCAGCAAACTCAGCAGAAAATCATCGGTCAGAGATCACAATGAGCTCTCTGGAATTCCCACAGCACGTGCATTTTATTGGAAGCCCAAGCTAGGTCATCTAGTTGTATGGTAAAAAAGGGATCTCTATAAGTCCACTACACAAGATAATGAAGAGGGAAAAATTACACAGTGGTGTTATAGTTGAGAGCAAAAGAGATATTATGAGAAGGGAAGGATGTGGCTCCCATAATGAGGAGGCCATATCTAAACCACAGATAGCGTGTACACAGGAAGTTTCACTCCAAACACTCCTTTCTTTGATTTTGTTAAAGCAAACAACAGGAGTGAAAAATCAGGAGTCCAGACTTCTGTAGCAATGCCTGACATTTTTACAAAAAAAAAAAATCAAGACACAAATAATTTTGTATTTTTTTAAATACATATTTCCTTGGCTCAGCTCAGGATCAGCAATTACAAGTAGGATTCTGCCAAATCACATTGCCCTGTAGCAGTTGCTGGTTGCTCAGAGTAATCTGTCTTTCCTCTGGCTGTTAGACCACATCCCACTGATAAAATGCAAGATGTGGCATCGTATACAGAAGAAGCTTTTAAACACTAAATGTACAACCTTTAACTAAGCATATGAGCTCGCCTAAAACTGGGCCTCAACTTCACTCTCAAGAAAATATATCTTGCATTTCCAGAAAATGTTTTCAGAGAAGATGAAAAGTTACCAATTCTATAGCAAGAAAAAGCTAGCCTTGTGGAAAGAGGAAAAGCTATTTAAAGTGAACCCATTCATTGATAAAAATGCAATTAGTCCTGTTAGATGCAACTTGATCTAAAGTGCTAAATGTGGGGTTAAACCCCCATGTTCCTTGAAATAAAAACCCCTCAATAAATCAGGGGCAGCAGAAAGGTTTTGACTTTTTCCATTACTGCCATAAGATACATTAATTCAAATACATTAATTCAGGGAACAATAGTGCAAAACTGGACAACACTAAACTGGCAAAGTCCTGCAAGTACACTTAAATTTTTATGTTTTGTAAGAAAGGCTACTCATGAACAAACCAAGACGAATGACACACTGGGGTAGATACCAGGAGTGTGCACATCACCTCAGCTTCATCAGAATCATTGCACCCTCAGCACTGTCTCTTGCCAGCCTGCACATGGGGCCTTCAGGGCTCTTAGAGACACACAACACACGTGAGTGCATATACACACCCACGTGGAAAGATAAAATCCCACAGAGTGTGTACTTACATACATAATTCTCATGCTTTGAAACTGAGCAGATTCCACCAGCTTTTTTGAGATGAATTAATGTTATCAAGACCAAAGCAGATGCTGAGTTGCTGAGAAAACCCAAACCCTGGAGCTAAAGCTACATCCTGGTTTTGGTTAAATACACAAACCCTGTCCTGGTTTCCTTTCTGTGAAAAACTGAAATCCTGAAAGTTTTCCTGAGCTGGTTCACACTTTTGAAATTGTAGCTGACTCTGGTACCAGTTTCTTGCCATACTCAGAATGATCATGAAGATCTTTCTCATGGCAAACCAAGGCTCATTGATGCTGGAGAAAACATGTCAAATATTTTTTACTGTTTGACTCTTCTTAGGATGATTACTGCCAACCTAATATGCAAATGGGAGTATCAGAAATATGCAGATTATACATATTTAAGCTCTAATACAAGATTATATGAGAGCACTTACTATTGCAATGTTTGCCATTGACACAACTTTATTGAGATAACTTCCTGTAGCAACCAAGGACAACACACATACCATGATGCCCAGTTTCACAGGAGGGGAGGAGAATGGACACAAGCAAAGCAAATTTGTGATTTAATGCAAAGCTGAATGAACCATTGTCCAGAACAAACACCGACCACAAAACACAAAGACAGTCAACATACCCTGTAATTTGGAGACCTCCCCAAATGCACTGCAAATCACTCATGACAGGAATTGGACGTATCTGAGGTGGTTTGTGCAAGGGCTGTTAAACACCTTATGCACACCTTTATGGTTAACAATTAGATGTTGTAAATACCTGTCTAATACCCCCACACATACCTCTACACAATTACAAGAATGTTCTTGTCCCACGGAAGTCCTGGACCACACAATACCCTTTGGAAACAGATGCTTCAATGTAACAGAAGATAGCCCACTGTTCAGGTTTTTAGAAAAGCAGTAAAAAAAAAAAAAAGGCAGAGGAAAGATTTGTTTTCAGCTCGCAATAGATGGACACTATTTGTAAAGTGGCAAAGCAAGAGTTAATCTAATTCCTTAAAGCTCCTTACAAAATGACAGTTCTTAAAAAGGTTGTACCTACACTTACAGCTAACGATGCAAGTTGCAAGGAAGTGGAGAATCAGGCCCACTTGACTCTAATCCTACTGAGTAAAATATATATTTGTGCATTAATCAGAGTGTGCACAGAAATACCTATATAACAATACATAAGGAAATGAACGGATTAAAGCACAGAAAACTCCAGATGCTGGAAAAGATTTTGCGTCCTTATTTTTAGCAGTCAGCATCAGCAAGATTGTCTTTCAAAGGAAGGAGAGAAACTGACTTCACAAAGACACTTGCATTTCAGGTCAGCGGTACTTAGGGAGTATTTCTGTTCCCAGATGGCTTCCTGAGTATATTTATAAGATGCAGAAAAAAAGGACCTGCAAATATTTCCACACTCACTGCATTTTAATCTGGACAAGGGATTAAAGGGAGGTGCTTCCCATTGCTTGCATAACAGTCACTAACACACTTCACATGCCCATGCCTGTCTGAACAATTTCCATGCCAAAAGGACAGGAGATACGTGGCCCTTGAAGCCCTACTACAGGAGCCATGGAAAATCAAAGGATGCACATGCACATCAGTACCAAGGATCAGACACAAGTTATTGCCACTCTCTGTTATTTACTCCTGAAATTCTTTGCACAAGCAACAACAATGTACAATGATCTGATAAACAGTACCGCTTTTTTTTCCTTTCAAGGTCAGTTCCAAGAAACCCTTGCTAGAATCAGCTAATTAATTTTTGGCCTCTTTAACTACAGGGTATTTGAAGCCACATGTTATGAATCATTTTCAGTTGAGATATTAAAATCAGATTACAACAGAAAAGCCTTGTAAATATTTGCCTTCAAATGAGGCTAAGAATAAATATATATTCAGTAATTCATCCATATTTAGCAGATATTAAAGAGACAAAGCATAGCTTTAAATTCACTTATCATTTTATACAAAGAGGGGAAATATGAAACTTGGCTTGATTAGCTTGTTTCTTCCTATGCTTTGTAATACCTTATTAAAATTTGAACTTTGAAATTGATATTATCAGTCAAATAATGTCAGCAGAAATATTTAATCTGTGGTTAGAGCTTTATTAATAGAACTTTTATTTAAAGTGTTTTATGTCCAAAGAGGAAAAAAAATAATAAAAAAGAAAGCCTGAAATGGACTTGGAAGGTTGATTTGACTTCACTGATCTCATTTTGAAACTCTACATAATGTGCTGCTAAAGAAAAATCTCTAAATCTAGCTTCCCCCACACACACACTTCAGACTTTCAAGACTACAGAGCCCTCACTGAGTAGCCTGTTCCTTTTTGACTGGCAGGTATTCAGGTCTTCATGCAACACAGGGTTCAACTGGCCTTCCACATCAGGCAAACAAAGAGTCTTGTGCTTACTGGAAAAGACTAATAAAAGACATTTTCTCTCTTCCTCCCTCCTGATATTTTAACCACTAAAGAATGTCCATACAGTATAGAATGGAAATAGGGAAATGATCGCTTCTTGTCTGGTTTTGACAAATGAGTAGTGTTAACTTATAAAATAAATTTGTAGACCTCTGATAGACCAAACCCCAGAATTAAATATAATTTTTCTGACAAAAATGAGAATGACATTGCACAGCTTCCAAGGGTGACATTAGAAATAAAAATCACTTCAGAATTTCGCTTATAGAAGAGCCACATTTATGGAAATCTGAGTGACTGTCATTCATAGTATTCCATTTTGTGCTATAGCAATGACATTGGAAATAGATTTCACTTTCCCTGTGAAGTATCTTTTCATCTCCACTGACACATGCACCAAATAATGCAGAATGCAACTTATAAAGAAATATATATGAGAAATAGAATCATGAAGTCTTGCTGTGGGTTCTTGTTTTTCCAGTAAATATTCTAGTTGTCATTCCTGTCAGTTATGAATTTGCAAGGATGGGATTTATCTTGAAAACAGAAGAAAGGGAGAGGGACAGAGAGGAGAGGAAGTGACAGAGGGGAGAAGGGAAGAGGAAGGAAGGAAGGAAGGAAGGAAGGAAGGAAGGAAAGTGAGAGGGGAATGAAATAAAGGTAAATGGAAAAAATTAAGATACAGAAAAAGAAATTTGTCTAACTGGACAAATTCTAATAAGACCCACAGTATTTCAGTGAGTATGGCAAGGAATAAAATGTGGATTTCACAGGGAATCTGATTTCAAAAGTGTTCAATAATCTTAAACTCATAATTTGAAAAATGCAATGCCTCTAAGTATTAGTTTGTTACCACCAAAGTCTTCCTTATGTAAGGACAAAGTAGAAGAATTCTGCATGTAGTCAAAAAGATCCCCACTAATGTACCAGACTTTCTTTTTGTCACACATACATAAGTCCAGATATGTGATTCATACAAAAAGTACAGGTCATAGCTCTTAAGAACAAAGAGGGAAAAGATAATGTTCACCACTTCATCATGGTTTTATCAAGTCGAGTACAAAGCCCAAAGCCTAGAGGTACTTGCAAAGAGCTGATCATCCTTTGTCAAAACTGAAAACAAAACAAAAAGCCTTTCAGGTTTTTACTTCCCTGTTGATTTGCAAATGCCTGCCTTTGATAATGCTCCATTATAACAGTAGAGGTTATGGCATTATCCACTGTGAGCAGTTCATGGAGACAGACACTAAAAAGAGGACTTTGAATTCTCTACTTGACATTTTCTTTCATAATGAAACTTATGAAATGTGTTAGAAATCACTCTAGAGTAGCAGGGTGAAACACATTGTTTCACTCCTGAAAACTTGACTAAAATCACACAACCACAATTGAACTTTCTGTACATAGCAAAGGGCACTAAATAAATTGCTTTCCCAGAACTATGAAAGTAACAATGAGAAGGGGGAAGAAGGGTGCTTATTACAAGCATGAAGTATTAAAGAAGTTGTATGATCACCAAAGTTTGTAGCAGGGACTCTGCTGCTGGTGCTGTTGACAACCAGTTTGCAGAAAATCTCCATGTCTAATGCTCTTCCTGGCACTGCTCCTTTCACCCCTCAGCCCCATCCACAGGTGCTGGGTGCCATCCAAGGCAGGAGGATCACATGCCATCTGCAGCAACCCCCAGGAGACCTCAGCAGATAATTGCAGAAAGTCACTTGGATTTTTATTTCAAGCAGCATTAACCCTTAGTCCCCTTCTTAACCTTCCCACTCAGTGAAAAAATCTTTATTCAGGTATGGACAAAAAAAACCCGGCCAAAACCAATAGCGCAGCTCCTGCCAACCAAACGCTGATCAGAGGCAGAAGCTTTGGATCCAACTGTGCCTCAATTTACAGAGACAACTTCTCATGCCAAACAAGACAAAAATAGAAAATTCGGGAGTGAAGGTTTCTGCTTTGTGCCCCTTCAGGCCCAGTCTGTTTTCCTTTTGGTTTGGGGATTTTTTTTTTCCTTTTTGTAGCAATATTGTTTGGTGCATGTAGATGCTACTGTTTGTAGTTTTTATGCTGCAGAGTTTTCTTTGTCAGGACAATGTTAGCACTCACACTTTCTTAGAAGACCTTAGCCATGTGACATTACTGGTATACTAAAGCAAGCTTTGATATTTTAGTACTTTCATAACTGAAAAACAGCTATCAGATTTGAGGTTGGTCACAAACAAAATGGCTGGTAGCTGTTACATGAGACCAACTTTCTTTTAAAGGTGCCCATTACTAATGAATATAGTCTAATTATTTAGATATTATTTGGTTTAATCCAATTCCAAATGTCAAATAGATACTTTAAAAAAAACAGTTTATTTAGTTCTATTTATCTTAATATTATCTTAATATTCACAATTTACATTTTATTGTAGGAGATTCTGAAAACAACAGTGACATTAAATGGGAGCTTGTCAGAGAGGACCATAGAATTTGTGTCACTGGTCTGCAGAAGAGGTTCTTCTCCAAAGAGTAACAGGAGTTTTTCAGAGTCCTGCATCAAATTAGCAATAATATTAAATGGCAAGTGTTGCATGATTATGTCAGCACTTCTCGTATTTTCTCTCCAGCACCCGAGTATACTGAATTAATTCAAAGTTTCCCTTGGGTTGGAGGCAGAAGATAGCATGAAAAGATGCAAAATAACATGCCGCCATTTTTAGTAGGGGGACTCATTTGCAATGTTTTCTTTAGGACTGCAATCTCCTGGAGAGCCAAAGGGCACGGTTAGTTTAACAGGGTTTGCATGAGACAAGGGCTCCAGTATGCATCCTTTGGGCAAGTCCATGGGACATAGCAACCACTGGGGATGATCGAGCTGAAGTGTGCATAGACATCTCCCCTGAAAAGTAGCTATGGTCAGAAAAACCCACTTTCTCAGGCACACAGGGCTGGCTGAGAATCATTTACCGCTGGCAGAGAAGCAGTAGCCCCATCATGGACCTGACCTGAGAGTTACTTCCCTTCTCCTTCACTGAGCCCGTGGCAGGAGACAAAGCAGATACACAGAGAACATGGTGGGAGCTAGAGATTTGGAAATGGGTAAAGAATGGCAGGGAAAAAATGAATTCTGAAGGAGAGAGGTAGGTCTGCTCAGGAAGGGAGGGAGGAAGGCAATGGCTCACCAGGCTGAGCCTTCCGTGCTGCAGAAGAGGAGCAGAGGAGGCTGCGTGTGTGCTCTTCCAGGAGGTATGCCAAGCATATGATTGCTGCTGATGGGGGAAGCGTCTCAGCGAACAAGCACATTCTTTGTAATGCAAAGGAGATGTTTCATTACAAACCGGCTGAGGAGTGTTACTCCGGCTCCGCGGGTGCGTGAAACGGAGAGGCAGCATCCTGGCCCATATGGCGTGACCCAGCTGTCGAGGCACCACGGCTGCATGGGCCAGGAAGCTGGTTTTCTGAAAATATTGCACAGAGTCAGCATCTAAGTTTTTATATTTAAACCCTTGAATTTTAGTGTGTGGCCACTCCCAGAAGGAATATATCATACAGTTGCTCAGTGTGCAGGAATAGTTACAACCTCAGCATTTAAAACAATATCTGAAACACATTTTAGGCAAGAAAGTAGCAAAATCACTCACTTCAGTACATGGCTTAGACAAAAACACAGACTGGCTGGCATCTTTTTGGCTTATAATACCACCTACATGGCCACAGCACAAAACTTGCCCTGGCAAAACCCTGCAATGCTCGGGTTGCAAATGTTGTTGAGAGACCTTCAAGTCCCCCGAGGGGACTTTTGTTTTTAACCAGTTTAAAATATTTCTATCTGGCATTTCTATCCAGTTCTGCAGTTTTCCCCTCTAATGAATGAAATCAATGCGTGGGGCCCAACTTTTTACCTGCTCTCCCATCATACAAAAATGATGCTGGTGTGTGCTTCGTGCTGCCTTTTCCCCATCACCCAGTAGGTGAATTTTGTAGCCTGCCTTGTTAGTGGCACAGCAGGCCGCCAAAAGGAAACCGAGTTGTTTGTATGAGATGAGATGTTGGGCTGCCAACTGTTATAAATCTTGTGCTACTTACAGCTTCGGCTTTTCTTCAAGTCTACTCCACCCCCTGCTGTGGTTTCGACTGTTGGAGCAACATTAGGAGGCACAACTGAAAGCAGTAATATTGGCATTTGTGGGGAAAATAAGAGAAAATGTGAGGCACAAATGCTTCATTGCAAGAACTATATGCATAAGACCTGTAGCCGCAGACATCTGGGCTCTGTGGCAGCGGAAAGGGGATTTGCCCCCTGCGACATTTACCTGTAGCTGTATACATTGCCACCAGCTTGTTTTGTAAGTGCAACTGCTTGTAACCTTGCACGTGCTTCCCCACTGTCATATCATATTAAATGAGCTATAATTGCAGTCTATTAGAATGCAATAACCTAAAAGTGATAGTGCATGACAGCACCTGTCAACACGTCATGGAGGATTGTACAGAATGCTGAATTATACCCATTTTATACCACATTAATGAGGAAGCTCATTCTTATCCAGTCATAAATAAACAGGTTTCAATTTCTTTATACACCAGGAGAAGCTGGTTGGTTTTTTTCCTTTTGCACAGAGAGCTACAGAAGTCATGATAAGGTGATCTATTGCCTTAAAAGGAAAATCAGTGTGGTCATTAATAACAGTGAGGATGTTATTTTTATCATTATTAATTGTTTTATGAATCCATCTTGGTGTGACTGCTTCTTTCCATTTTTTCTGGAGAAAAAAATATAGAAACACATAACAAAAAACAAGACTGGTTGTCCCTAATAAACTTTTAATATAAAATAAATTGCTTGTCTGATTGCTTCAGCAACACCCAAAGGACAGAGTGATACGGGCAGAAACCTGATCCCCTTAAGATCAATGGCTGTGCTGGGGCCTGGTTCTCCTTCATAAACTCTAAGTCAGAGTGGGAATGGGAAGAGAAAAAAGGAAAATGACAGTAGGGAGAAGAAAGACAGAGAATGAGAGGCTTTCAGACAAATCAAAAGGAAAGCAAATGTATCAAAGCACATGTATAGTGCCCATTATTTTCTGTAACCTAACTAGATCAAGGTGTCTTCATTTCGAAGAGCTGCTTAGGCTTCAGAGCCATAAATAACTGCCTGTGCTCTGCTGTTGAGCCCATGTGAGGAGAGGTCAGTACAGTCCCCTGTGAGCAAAGATCTCACCCCACTGACCCAGACAGAAGCCCTGGGCACCAAATACAGCAGGTTGGTGATTCTGAGAGGTGGACATGGGAAGGGTGGTCATGTTAGACAACTTCTTTCTTTTTCTTACTCAAAGTTACTCAGCTAATGTAAGAAGAAGTGATCCATTCAGGAACTTTTAAGTGTATCTATAATGTGCAAAAATAAAGCACACCTAAGAGAGAGAACCAATAAAGAGTAGATGGTGTTTATAAGAGAGAAAATATTTTCAATATAATGAATATTAAGGGACTGGAAGAAACTGGCTACCAAACAAAATGATCACTAAATTCTGACCCTTTGCCAGACATGTCCCACAGGGTCTGTGTGATGGGTGTCTTTTGGTTCCTGGGAAACAGCCTCTGCTCCTTCTTTGATCTTTGAACTGTTGCCGGAAGAAGAGCAAGCTTGAAAGCACAGCCCACAGTAGGCACACCAGCTTTTCCTTAGAGAGTGAAAAAGAGAGATCCAGCCTTGGGAGCTGATACCTGGGCAGTCAGCATGACCAGACAATGATCTTGCCCACCCTTAGCTCCACACAGGACCCCCAAACCTCCCTCTGCAGCTCGGGTAACCACCAGCTTGCTGCAGGAATGACGACTTTGGAACTACAGGGAAAACCTGTGATGCTTATCTGAATACTCTGACACCACAGGCTATTTTATTCTTATTTTTTTCTCAGGACTGGTGATAGGTAATTTTGCCAGTAGTGGGTGTTATGGACTGGTTAAGTAAAACTTTCTTCATTTATTAAGCCTTATTTACATTATTTATGTACTACTCAAAAATAAAAAACTGAATTTTTTCTTCACTTTAATATTTTCTCTGTAATCTTAGCTTCATAAGAGAAGAACAGATTTAGAATTATGTTGTTCATGCCCAACAAAAGTGAGTTAAAAATCCTCATCTGAAAATCAAGCCATCATTTCCCTCAGAATTTGTTTACAACCTATCTTCCAACAAATGCACTGTCCTGTGAAAAAAAGGTGGAAGGAAGAGGGAAGCAGTGTTGTTAGGTACTAGGCAAACAGGTCAGGTAAAAATTGTTTCTGAATTTGGCTTGATTTGGGTAACAATTTTGAGCGAAAAAGACCATTATTTCAAAAAAAGAGAAATTCTTTTCATATTTTCACAATATTTTTCACATATTTTGAAAAAATAATTTTTGTGTTCAAAAGTTATTTCTAAACTTCTCTAAATTTAAAATGCATTAAATGAGCATTTCGCTTCCTCCAAATAAATGAATCATTAACTTTGACTTCAGCCCCAAATCATTTTCCCTAACTTTTTTTAATTTTTTCCGAGAAAGCCAATAAAATTTTATGCTTCAGCTCAATCCAAAATGAATGGTTTTTTTCTTCAGTTTGACCAGTGAACTGAAAAATCAATTATTCACACAACTCCTCTTTAAAATGGCTTGGAACCGTCTAATTGTGCATGTAGGCAGTTACTTACTGTGTGATCTTATTACTGCTCTCCTAATTCTTGCTCTTTTCCCGCCTAGCCCTGTTGTGTTTTGTTCTAAGCCAAACCACAGGCTGTTGCAGTCAGACATTTTGCCTTCCTGACATCTGAGATGTGTGTGTAGGGTAATTATTCCTACGCCAGTGGTACATAAGCAGCACAGGGCTGTGTCCTTCACACGTCCATCAGTTCTCACTAGCATCAGGATGCCTTCCTTGTCACTGCAAGTGACATCCCCAGTACACAGCATTCATGGTCTTATATTTCCTCCTGAAATTAATAATTCAGTTTTACAAATTAACCATTTAACCTTTCCTATCTGGCCTGTCCACTGCCATTTGAACTGGAAGCCAACTCAAGGAAAGGAACACAACAGAAACTTTTCAAAAATGTCCATAGCAGAGGAAGAGCTAAGTGTTTGATTTCCAAACTGGAAAGCAGGAGAGAAGCAGCAAATGACTGAGAAGTTTGGAAGAGTTTCATTTCTGCCTGCTCACCAATCCTGGCAAAGCAAGAATAGATTAATGAATGAGTGGTTCTTGGTGTAGATATAACTACCAGATCATTCAAATATATCATTATCTTTCACTATCTTTCCCAGATTTTTGTTGTTTGGTTTGTTAGTTGATTTTTTATTTTCCTTCTTTTTAAAAGAAACACATAGTAGTGTTTTCTGGTCTCTGCTTAAACCAATCTGAGTTTATTTCAGTGGACTTAGACCTCGTTTACAGTGTTGCAGCAAAGGTTTCTTTGCAACCTAAGAATAACATTTTAAATAAGATGAGATGCACTGTAAAAATGTTTGATTCCTCCTCAAAACCAAACAGATATTTCACCTTGACCCAGACAAATGGCAGGTGCTGCCAAACACTTACTGTAGCAAGCAGAGACAGGAGAAAGCAAGGTTTGCTCATACACTAGTCCCCAGATGACTATCAATCATTCATAAATTACTCCTGTGTTGTTTGATTTTGTTTTTTCTTTAATGATTTTTAGTGTCCTTATAAAGCACCAGTGCATCTCTCTTCATCCCAAACTAACCATGCAGTTGTAACAAACCTTCCTTCAAACCTGATGCACAGTCTGAAAAACACGTTTCTCTCTGAAAGGGGACTCACTGGAAGCTTAAAAACAAGAAGTTTTCTATTTTTAAAGTGTTTCCCATATATCCTCTGGACATATAAGTCATAGCTCTCTGCCTCTGTGAATGACTGAAACGAACCAAGAATCTCTGCATTAGGCTGCTGTATGTTTCAGTGCACTGAAAATACACTGGTGGGGATGACAGTGAGCAATCAGCAGGAAGCTTTCACAGAAATCCTGATGCTAGCCTGTTTTCCAGCAGCAGAGAACTACTATTTAAATCTTTGGGATCCTAGCTTGGAAGGCAAAAGATGTCAAAGACGGCCAAAGAAAAACCAGCCAAAGTCCAGATTCCAAGACTAACCAAGAGTTTAGTTCAAAAGAAGACTTTACATTTTTGGTGCTAGTCATGGCCTTCTGAACCCTGGGTGCAGGCCACAGTCTCGCACAGAGCAGAGAGAAGGAATCAGCACCTGACACCAGGACCACAAGGGACAACTCTGGGAGCAACAACCTCCATCGCTAGCAGAAAGCCACACACCATTTCGTATGTAGGGAACATTCTATGGAATAAATTGTACCTAGTTAATTAACTGTACTTTGCAGTTCTATATTATTAGCTGCTGAGGGCAACTGGTGCCTTGGCACTGCAGTCAGTGTGGATTGCATACACAGCCTGAACCTGCTAATTGAGCATGAGCAAGCGCACGCAGCTCGGCTGGCTGATGGCCCAGGCTGTGCCGCACAGTGAGCAGAGCGTCTCAGGGTCTTCTGCCAGACACCCAGTGCAGCTGTGTGTGTTAAAGTAGCACCACCTCTGTAACCTATGCATGAGGAACAACTTGCCAAGCACTTGCCCACTACATGATATCAAATTTGACACCTGATTTGCAGGGGCTGTGCTGGGTACAGAAGGAGGCTTCCTTCTCCTCGGCTGCATTTCTAAATGAATCTTTATCTGGCACCCAAGTACCACCCACATTTGCCAGCTGACACCCTGCACCAGGCTCTGCTCCCGGTTTTGTAAACTCCACGAAGACCCCAGGGACAACCAAAGTGCAGCAGTAAGCAGATCTGGGGGCCTTGTTTTGGAGTTTGGTGGTAGTTTTTGCCACTCTTCTATGCCAGTGGAATTTAAAAAGATGAGTACAAATGATACAGACTTATGTAATGCTTGACATAGATTTCTTCAACATCTGAGCTCTCTACAAAAGAAGCTTGCAGTTTAATTAGAATGGCTTACATCCAGCAACTGTATTCAGAATAAACAAAAATTAGAACATTGGGATAATTTTTTTTCCTGAAAGTAGCTCAAATAGGGAGAGGGAAGAATTTATTTACATTCACACACTCTGAGTTTGTTTTAGAAGCACACTGCCAGGGCAGATACTTGTGGTTGGAGGCCAAGGAGAGACCCTGCAAGCTAAGTTAGATGGGGTCCTTGTCCAATGAGCCAGTGGGAAATGGAGGGACTGATATTAGGCCTCTGCCCAGATCCCTTTTTTTTGTGGTGCTCCTACTCTACATAAAGTACAGGAAAAGATATGCAAAGTCTGATTGTCTTCATAGATTATCTCCTATCTTTTGAACTCCTCTTCTTGCTGAAGGTATCACGAGTAAATCACATTAGCTTTGATCTGAGCCTTTCCCAACACCCCGTAAAACACAGCTTTGCATACCAAGGCATGAACAACAGCAATAAAAGGGGTGAACTTAAGTGTAGGATTTTATGGATCCATCTGCCAAGCATTTCTTCACAAGGGGAGAAACACATTATGCGTCTAAGCAGATGCCAGGTCTCACCAAACTGTACATTGACAGCAAAACATCAAGCCATACCCATAATTGCCTGGCGTGGTTGCTACACTTTGGAGATGAATCTGAAGAAATCACTCATGCACTGACTCTGAGGGAGCACTTCAGGGAATGGAGATGCAAGGAGATGATGCTGAGGACACTCAAGTCCTTTCTCTGTTTACCCTTGACCAAACATGGTCCTCACCTGCAGACTTATCTGAGTTTCTCTGAGGATGCAGAAGAGGGAAAGAGGTTCACAATATTTATAATCAGTTGAGGAGATGTCACATTCATCCTGATCCTATTCCTGATCCCTGAATGGCAGAGCAGAAGAATAGGCATTGCTACTGCATAAAACTGGTAAATGGCATGCAGGAAAAATAAGGGCACTGTTCAAGGATGTGGATAAGTAAATATGACCCAACATTAATAGAATTGTGGAGTTATTTCTGCTGGAGGGACATTTGGAGGTCATCTGCTTTGATTACTTTCTCAAGACTGGTCTTGCTTTGATGTTAGTAAGTCAGACCTACCGTAGCAAGGGGGTTCCACTAGTCATAAGGGACAACATGGTTTTTAGAGCCCTGGCAACATCTTCTGACACCCTCAGTGCCCCTGAACACACAGAAGTTGTCTGAGTCCCTGATGAGGAGCCGGGGAGGGACAAAGGGCCCATGCAGTGTTCGAGCTGCTGCACAGCACTTATTGAGCCTTCCCACTGGTATAAAACTCTTAAGAACTGGGTCTACCTCAGTTTTCCCAGCAAGTGAAGCAAGCCAAGACAGGCCCAATGTTCTTGTCACCAGTGTGTTCAGAGCATGCCTAAGAGGAACTTTCTGGGAGATGGCAAATTGCCCTCTGCCTCTTCACATAGTCTGTATTTGCTGTCACAGAAGACATACTGTACAAAGGTACTCTGGGGTCAAGACATGTGTGAAGGATCTCCAGATCAGTGTCCTTCCCACTGTCTCCCATTCATTTTTTTCCTCTCTTCTCTCTTCCCCCATTGCTTTTGCTGATGTATAGACTCCCAGTATTGCTTGGGAGAGGTGACCATTTGAATTCTACCTTCCCAGGCCTCCAAACACCTTCCCAGCTGCAAACACAAGGGCAGAGAATGGGCAAGCACTTGCCAGGAAGGTCCATGCCCTGAGAGAGACATTTTATTTGCACAGACAAAAGCTCCCCCTGCACACCTAGGAACCAGAAAAACCTGACCACCCAAATGTTTGTGCAAAGGGAATAAAAGGAGCAGGAATGTGATCAGATGGAATCACTAGCTAGCTTTAGCAAACATGGGCTCTAATTAATTTTTTCCTCCCATTGTTTACCCAGCTTTGTATGTAACTGAGAGCTGAACTGGGCTTATCAGTAATTACCAACAGTTCTGGAAACTTTACACATTATTGTGCTGTGTTACTACACAGGGTAGTGATCCATTAAGATGGGTGTCTCTGCATTCACTGCTAAGCAATGCTTTAAAAAAATCAAAATCTCCTCCTACCTGCTATTATGGTTGCTGCGATGAAGGGGGGAAAAGGAGGGAAAGCAGAGGGTAGCAGAGTGTCTGCTTCAGATCTAATTATGAAAGTTTCCGGGACACAGTGGCGTGCTACCTCGGCGGCAGTGTCAGAGGATGCTCTGCCTGCAGCCAGACTTCTTTCCCAGCCCTGGAACCGCATTTTCCCATTCCATAGTGACACCTGCTGGGAGCAACTGAGCGGAGACTCCCCTGCTGCTCTGCTTGGCAAGGGGCTGAGCAGTGCAAAATGAAGGGTCCACGGCAATCAGGCAGATTGATTCCCCTCCTTTCCTTACAGATTGAGCCAGGCTCTTATCAGAGGGAAAACGGATGTCTGCAGCATGATTAATGCTCAGAAACACCCCATACGAGCAGCCCCTGAGACAAGACATTGGAGCATCAGCTGTAGGCCTGCAGGAGAAAGGAGTGAAGAACATCAGAGGGCTGTTTGCATGCAGAGGGCCAAATTTAGCCCATGTAGCAAAGAGGTGAAAGCAGGGTTGAATTTTTCCCCCTTGCAGGAGCTGAAAGGTCATATGAAAGGAAAGGTCATGCTTCACTTGCTGTTTGCTGACAGTCTTTCCATAAATATTGGGCAGTGTAGGAAGAAAAGATCCTGGGCCAATACCTTTGGTCTGATTTGATATGGTCATTGTGATGGCAGCCCAAACTGTGGCTTCTCTGTGCTTTCTATTCTCCTTTCCTCCTGAGGATTTCACTGTTCCTGCCCTGCATTTAGATTCTGTCATGCCTGGCATGTGGGCTGCAATGCATGCATGCAACAACCAGGGAAATGGAAAAATCTTGCCCTAACCCTGCACTTTCCTTTCCCCCTCTCAAAGCTGAAGGGAAAAGACAACTCAGGAGGAAAAGTGCCAAAATGTTTTAGAAATAAACGACATACACCAGAGTCATCACACATTTTCCTAGGCAGGATAGTAATTTCTGTAATGTATTTTTAACCGTGAGGAGTGATGGGAGGGAAGCCACTTAAATCTAATGCAAATGAAGGATTTGTCAGTTACGCAGTTTGTATAATGTCATACGTAGAAAATGTTATAAAAGTGGAGGGATTATGGTGAGGAGAGACATTTCTAAAATTGGAGGCCTCCTTTTAGGGCTTTAGCCCCCTCACTCTTTCAGATCACTGGGAACGTTTTTCTCCAAGGAAGGGCAGGAGTCTCTCTCAAAAACTGTGACAGCTCTCTAAGCTACATGTTACTTAAGAAACTTCACTCTCCTCACTGCTACCTCTTCCAGTTTCTGCCAACTGCTGCTTCTCCTCATTTCAGTTCTTCAGTGATCCCCAACCACTTTAAGCACAGCGGGGCAGTTTCCAAATTCTTCCAGGCTATTTCCTTCCTCCCTTCAAGGCAATGGCAGCTTCTGTGACCAAAAACCTTATCTAATACGGAGGCTTTCCGCTGTTTTGGTTTTGATTCCAGATTGGATTAAAGGTGCAAGAAACAGGACCATTTGTCCGGCTGATGCACAGTGACAGCATCAGTTATGGGCACATCTGGAATTTCTTCGCAGCAGTGGTTCAATAGGGTTAATTGCACTGACCTCATTTATAAAGCACTTTGAGATCTTATGAATGAATATAAGTGTTTTAAAAAACTCCAACGTATTATAGTTATTAATATGTATTACTCTCATGGATAATTATTTAAGCAAGAAATTACTGAAGCACCCATTTACCGCAAAAAGTAGAGCAGCACCGTAGTCACAGGAGCCTGGAAGTCTGGAAAGAGCATTTAACCCAGCATTTGGGGCTGTCCTGCCCCGCTAATGGCCTTGGTTGTTATTAAGGCGCCCACGAAGGGTAAAACGTGCTTAAGTGTATTAGCCTCTACTCGGTGAAGGCTGACTGACGTGCGACCCTCAAAATAAACAGGGAGGCCGAGATACCTTTAAATGGCTAAACCCCGAGCTAACAGCAAAAGCTGAGCCGCGGGAGCAGAACTGCCGGGCTCTCATTAGCGTTAACAAGCCGCTTTCCCGGCAAGCGGCTCCCGGCAGAGCTCCTTTCGAGGGGAAATGAAGCCCCCCGGTGGCCGCCGGACGCCTTGCAGCCCCCGCTCCGCACCGTTCCCACAGCGCTCCCGCAGCGCTCCCGGACCCCGCTCCCCGGCCCCGCTGCCCGCGGCTCTGCCGGGAACCCCGCGGGTTTCCCCCGGCCCGGCCCGCCCCGTGGAGCACACAGCAGTACGCCCCTGGCCCACACATCCCCTCGCCAAAAATCTGGCCGCCGTCTTTCCCCAGCCCGCCGTTATCAGCGGCCAAGTGAGAGCAAGCACCTCTCAGCTTGGACTGAGATTCAGAGGGGATTTCCGTCCTGTCTGCAGCAGGTTGCACGGGGTGGGACGTGAATGTCACCCATGTTCCCTCTCAGATAAAAAACAAATACAAATATCAACAAATACGATGCAGATTCTCCCTTTCACAGAGGAAGAAATTGGCGAGAGCGCCAGTCTCATGAGGGGAGAGTTTGGCTTTGCCAACCATTTGTCTTGACGCTGGAGTAGTTCAGGCACTGATACGGTACAAATGTTCTTTCCAAACTTAAAAGCCACACCTTTGGCATTCTTCACTGGCAGAACCCAGGTGCACTGAAAAGCTTATGTGGGCCAAATGCTTTTTGTTAAATCGCTCTCTCAAAGCCCTATCTTTTTCTGTCATAGAACAGTTTTTAGACAATTCTTGCCTCTACTGCATGTAGGCATACAGGCAACAACTGAATGGGCAATTTGTTCGTGCTGGAATAAGGATCTGACCAAATAACCCAAGCAAACAGCTGCTCAAGGAGTTTCAGATACCAAGATGCAGGGCCTTAGCTTCTAACTGGGGCTTCTACTTTGGACTCTCTCGTTCATGAATTTCTTCCCACTCTGAGTGCAGGAGCTCTCGATTAAATTAAAGAGCCCATAGCTGATTCATGCACAGTCTTCAGTGGGTGGGTTCATTTCACTGGAGCAGTGGAGATATGGACACAGATTACCAAGGGCAATCTGAAGAGTATTTCACTGCCATTGAAATATGCATAGAATTTCTTTGGGTTCTTTTCTGCAGAGAAAAAGTGTCAGACATGCTTTTTCACAGCAATTCATAATTGGAATATAATTACTTAATATTCCCATACATCTGAATTACAAGTAATGCTTCTTAATGCAGAAAGGTTATCCAAATATTCACTGGCTGAATCACAGGTTAGATTTATAAGAGGGTCTTACGTAATAGAACCAACTGTCACCCTCCTGTCTTTGAGTGTGTATGTCACTGCCTTGTGACAGATTTCTATAGGACAATTTGTATGATAAGGTACCCCTAGCTTTTCATTACAGCTAGAAAAACTAAGCTGATAGGAGTTAGCCTTTTTTTTTTTTTTTTTTTTTAAATCAGGCTGGAACTTTTATTTTCTGATACATACTAGAAGCAAGTACCTCCCATGGATTGCATTCTCTGTAGATACAGAGAGTAGCCAGAAAAATCTTCCAAGGAAATATGAAGATCTGCACAGCTTTTCTATAGTACTGTATCAATCCAGCTAAAGAGCTACAACCTACACATACCACATTCTGTTCTGAATCCCACCAGTCCCATTTCCTCACGTACAACTAACACTGGGGAAACCCGCAAATTAATGGTGTATTGTGCAATTTCAAAAACGTAGCAGGCATTTGGAGCTACAGTGATAGGACCACAGCACTGGTACACTGGGCCTTGTTTCTGTGGGGAAGGCAGAGAGCATAATCCAGGTTACTGTTCCTCCTCCCTCTTTGGCCCGCTCTTTGTCTTGCACACCACAGGCATAGTCAGCATTAGCTGGCAGAGCACAGTACTTAAGCTAAGTTTTTCAAGCTAGTTGTCCACATGCACTGCTACATAGACATGTCTTGGAGACTGCATTCTAAGCTGTCCCACGTCTGGACCCAGTGTGGGTCCTGGAGCAGCTCACAAAGCTGTTCAGGCTCATCTCAGCACCAGGCACATGCAGGACTGTTGTGTGCATGGTGAAGCACACCAGTGCCTCGAAGCATGTGGTGCTTCAAGGGAAGCTTAACACTCCCCTCCCTAAAGCCTGCTTCTCAGGGAAGGCTGAAAGGGTGCTCTTGTACTGGCTTATGTGATGTACATCCCGAAGAACCAAGCTACTTAGCACTAGTCCCAGAACATACAGGAATATGCTGTACATACTGCTTTGACTAGCAACTTGTTATTTAAAGTTCAGGGCAAAGATTTAAACCCTGAAAAGGTTTTTTCATAATTGCGGGGGGGAGGGAAGGGGGGAAGATGATGACGTACAAATGGGTAGGACTTAAAAAAATAGGTATAAAAGAAGGATTAGATAAAAAACTTCAGTTTCCTAATCAGGACTCACTGGATCTTCTTTGAAAGCAGTATCCCAAAGATCCTGGGAGAGGTTAAATGCAAGCTGATCACTCCAGCTCCTGAATTTAATACATCTATCAAAGTCAACAATGACCTGGGCATGGGATCAGTCACTTTATTTTCCATGGAAAATTCTCCTATTCTCCATTAATACAATAACTGAATTCCCTGCTAAATACATTGTATTTATTGGTTAATTCTTCTTGGGACTAGCTGTTCAATGTTTTGTAAAATTCAAGATTAGTCTTATGACATTAAGAGCAGGTTTCAAATCTATTTCAAATCTCATAAAGATATCCTCTCCTGCTAAAAAATCTCACCCTGGACTGAAAATGGGAAGACAAAATTAGTCCTTTTCAAGATAGAATCATCAAAGATCAATGGCCATCAAAGAGCTTTACTTGGGAGAAAAAAGAAAGAGGCCAAATTTCAAGATAACGCAGTCAGTGAGACTGGAGTGCTTGAAGCTGCTGGAATTTTTTTAAGTCATTCACAAATACTATATCTACCCTTGACAAGTCATTTCATTCTATTTAGCACTTTTTATTCTCTGTGGTTTATAAGCTCTTAAGCAAATGTAAGAGGGAGGAAAAGCTAACGTGTCTGATAATACACTATATCAGGCTGACAACCTAACTGAATTTCCCCTGTGGTGCTAGCAAAACGCTGTTCCAAAAAGTAATAATTCATACAAAAAAAAAAAAAAAAGAGAGAGAAAAGGGGGAAAAAAGGATCATAGAGATCATGCCGTCACATTTAATTTCAGAGAACAAAACCTGAAGCTGATTTCTCTTTAGATCAGTTGTATACCAGTTGGAACATGGGTGCCTAGCACTGCGACAGGGTAATATGATCTGAGCTTTAAATAGCTGCCAAATAACCATGTGGTGGCTGGCAGCATTAAACGTGTTGCAACGAGAATGATCTGTTTCAAAGTAAAGCCACATAACAGAGGATTAGTCAATCTGATGTGGTATAGAAGAGGAGGGGGGAACGTTTTTCATTATCCTTCTGGGTTTCTCTCTGGTTTAAATGTGTTTCCAACTCAAAGATGCATTAATTTAAGCTCTTTCTCTTAACTGGTTTAAAACCTGAACCATGTCCAGGTCATTTCAGATAACATCTCCTAAGGTACCCGGGTACAAGGCGGGGAGTAACAGTGTGACAAATGTGAAGTAACACCACGGAGACTTTGTTCCCTTGTTTTAACCTAGTACAGAGTGGCTGCCTCTCAGTGTGAAAGGCACCTTCCCTGTGCAGAGCTGCTCTCCACCTCCCACCCCACCACCCCGCTACCATCCCCCCACCTCCCTACTTTGTACCAAATGCATCCTTGCCAGATTTTAGGAACAGATAAGGAACAGATCTACAGCAAGTCACATAGGGTGATTCGTACTCCAAGCCCTCTCCTTCTCCTCACAGCAAAATGTGGAGCCTTGCAGCACCTCATGAGGCCCTTCTGGGCTCTTTGGGACATATGGGAAAATCAGGCGCAGTGTGGAGATGTCCAATATAGGAGTTGCTGCCAGCCCTCCATTCCTTCTTACCTTCAAGTCAAACGGCTCTCCTGACCACTACTGTAATCACATCTCCTGGGTAGATAAGGCACATAAGGACTGGAAAGACAGACCAGTATTGGTCTTAAACTGGTAATGTGAATGAGAGACACAGAAGGAAAAGTGGTGCTGTAAATACTTGTGATTCTTCATCCCTTCTGTCACTTTTGATTATAGATGACTGACTTCTGTTTTCAATTTCAGTGTCTCCACCGACTTCAGCTGCATCAGTTCAGACTTACTGTAAGTTAACACAGCAGAATTTCATGTGAACATACTTTATCTAGTCCTCACTGCCTGAGAATCACACTGCCAAAAGGACAAATAGGAACAGGAGAGCCAGCGGAGAGCCAGCTGCTGCATCAGAAGGTAAATAGCGCATTTAAGATGTTCAACATGACTCCTTAAAGGATAATGATCACAACATACTCTGCAGCCAGGATTTTGCAAGAATGGAGACAGCAATAGACACTACTTACCATTGTCCTACTAGCAGTTTACTAGCTCACTATAGAGAACAGTCTCAGCTGCAGCAGGCAGGCAACCTGCAGAGAAATAAAGCAGGCTTTCCTTTTTTTGCATTTCCTCAAAGGAGAACACTGCTTTACCTCGTTAATGTAAATGCCAATAAACAGCCACAAATTTCATGAAGGTCAGCTCCAGTGAAACCCACAGCAGCCATCCAAATGAGTAAAAAGGATGAACTGTGGCAAATCCTTATCTGACTGGTCTTGTCTGCAGCTGCCTTTGCCACATTGCATCGGTGCATCCCCCAGGGATCAAAAACAGCTGCACAGAGGGCTGGCAGAGCATCACAGAGTGTGGAGGACACTTACCTGTCTTTTTCTCCCTAGTTTCTCACCTCCTTCTCTTCATTTTCACATTGCCCCCTTTGTTGGCAGTCACAGTCCTTGCTATTTTTGCTACTGGACAAATGGATGATTTACAGATTACAGTAAATGCTTCTTATTTACTCTTCTTCCTTTTGCCATCACTCTTCCAAACACACGCCTTAAAAAATAAATCTCTTTTCTTCCAATATGATCACAAGCTATTAAGCCAGCGAGGAAATTATTAAGGAAAAAAAACCAACCAAACTCCCAAACTCCTATGGATTTGTGAGGAACACAGTTCCTTGACCAATTTCACAGAATATTTTGATTAGAGTATTTAATCCCCTTTACAATATTTTACTCAGCTCTCATGAAAATCCCTGCATCCCTGCCAAGGATTTTCGAGACAAAAGTATATCTGGAAGAATGCCACAGAGCAAGTCTCCTTAGCTGGCCTGTCTTCCCCAAGTTCTTACAAACCCATTTTCCTGCACATAGCTCTTTAATGAAATCAGAAGAACAAGAGTTAAACTGTGCTTTTAGGCAATATCCATCCAGAAATGCCTCCCCACCACCCTCAACACCATTCCTTGGTCTGCAGCAACTACTAATTACATATCATGTGCTTACCTACTTACATTTTTTGGAGGGAGCAAACAAACCCCACCATTTTAGAAGGAACCTGACTTTCAGTTCTTCCAGTAAGATGAAATCCACTAAAAGCAAACTGATAGAGCTACAGACTGCTGCCAAAGTATGAGTTTGAGAGAAGAATTAATGAGGACTCAAGCAATCTCTACTGGTTTTGGAAAGGCTTCCAGACATTTCCAAGGGAATCCTCAGAAACACCTTGGATCTTCAACGGCCATTACATCCACAGTCTGACCCAAAGGGTTGCCTCCAAGAGAGGACATCTTGCACACAAAAGTGTAACTAATTTAGCTGCATAATGGAGAGCCTTCTGAAGATGCACATGGGCTGAATTAAGGGCACCACAGGAGCCTTTGGCTCATTCCTTGCAGAGTTTATTAGTTGCTGCTGCACACATGGTTGGGTTTGCTGGAAGAGGTCCAGCTCTGAGGCACCTCTCAATTCCTTCAGCTTCCAAAAGCTGCAAGAAAGTGGCTTAAGCATATTGCCCCCTCTAAGCTCTTGAGGAGAAGGACTCTCCCCTGCAGAGAAGCAGACAGGGTTTGGGAGGGGCACCTAGTCAATAACTCTTGATTATTGAGTTTACCTTCACAATTACCAGTGAGTGTCCTAGACTGTAAAGAGGGCAAATACCAACAGAGTGTATTATTTGAGAAACAGTATGTGATTGTGTAATTAAGGGCAGGAATATAATACCATATGCACAACGAGCAGGGTTAATTTCAGCATTTCCTGGCTAACCAACGGCATTATGGTGTAACCCTAATGCTCTCCGGATGGCAATCATTTATGTGGCGTTCATATATAGGCTTATGAATATTTGGTTAAAATTCACCCATCATACTCTCTGACACAGTAATTAAAAACACCGTGTTATTTGCCAATAAAAATATTTTTGTGAACTGGTAATTATTCTAAACCTCAAAGTCCCAGCTTCCCTACCTCCCACTCTTGTTGTCTTCCTGTTCTATAATGTATAACACTAATCTTGATGAGGGAAAAATAAATAAGTAGCAGGAAAGGCTGGAAAGCTTCCAATCAAGAAAGCTCCCAAAATGGAAGTAACATCCAATCTGGCCCACCACATCTTCTATGTGGGCATTCCTTTCCTGCCTTCTAGCAATGCTTTCAGTATTCATAACAGCTGTGGAATTAAGCATTATGAACAAGAACAAACCAACATGCAGCCTTTACTTTTCCCCACCAGCCCCAAACTATTCTGCATTGAGTTACAAAGTGAAAACCAACACACTCTCAGATGGATTTAATTTCCATCTGGGCCCAATGCCAAACGAAGTTTCCCCACTGTTAAAACTCAACCCCACCTTTTCCATACCATGCCTACAGTCTCATCCTTACCCCATCTTCCACACAGATGTGCACGCACACACACACAGAACCAGACACTCCTACAATGCAGAACCAAGTCCATCTCCCCTGCTGTCTTAGCTAGGCTCATTGCTTTCCCTAGCAAGCCTAGTAGGCAAGTTGGATTTGGTTTATAATGCAGACTTTGATTATGTGGGAAAATTAAGGCTGCATAAGACACACATTTTTATGTCCTAGATATTGTCTTGATAATAAACCTTTTTTAATAAAAAATTAATTTTACACAACCACGAAAATATTTGTTAGAGGAGCCAATTGTTCCACTGAAAAATAAAAGGGTTAAAACTTAATTAAAATATTAATGCTATAATTCAAAATACAATTTTGGCATAACTTCAGATAGTGATTGTACTATGGCATTTTGGCTTACAGAATCATGCAACACCCATGGATTTCAGAATACAGAAGTATACAGCTTTCAAATGCATACAGGAAAGAGAAATGGGTAATAGAACAGTTAAGCTTTTACACATTCATGGAAATTTGTCTTCTCTCTCGTCCTCTTCCTATGGATGCTGCATGAACAACTGCACTCTATTTTTATAAAGTGCAGACATGTTTGCTGCCATTACAGCTAAGGCAAGTAGTGGAAAACAGGAGAGGCGGTAGATTGAATTACTGTATCTGAATGTTTGCTTTCTCCTCTACCTTGTGCCATTCTCTACAAACCAAAGTACAGTGTAAATGCTAAAAGATACATTTCTAAAATGTTGATTTGAGCCACTTCATGTGGGGCGATTACTTGCAGAAAATTTTTGCCTTCTTCTGTTTGTTAACCTACAAAAATGCTGCTAATAGTACAATGTGAAGAACCACAAGTGTACTTTCTAAAGAATTAAAAAGAACTAGTTGGGACTAAAAGCGGTTTCTTCCTCTATTGAGTTTTGCGTCGTTTACCCTTAAACAAGTAATAGGAGAACTTCCAGAAGTCTGCCTGCACACTTAGGATTGCCATAATGGAAATAATGTACAAAATTGTGTTCCAGTTTACACTTGTCACAAAGTTTCACAAGTATTGCTGTATTCCCTTCAGTGGGGTCTGATTAGTCTGAGTGTAAATAAATGGCACGCCCTACCAACAAGAACAGCATTCCTGCTAATAAAGCAAAAAATACTCCTATAGGAGCCAACATAAACGACCAACCATAACGTACATAAACAGCAAAGTCTGGACAATCCATTTTTTTCATGTTTGTGTAGTTTTCCAGATCAGCCATGGCCTGGACCCAGATGACATACATCAGGACTACCAGCGAAAACAAGACACCTGGAAAAGAAACACCAGGTTTTAACAACAGAGTGTGAGACAAATGCTGGGTGCATTTACTGCATTACCTAAAAATCCATCAGTGCTTGAGGTCCTGTCTGCATGGCACAGTCAGCCACCACTGGATAATTTTTGGCTTTGGCTTCCACAAACTAGCACTACCTCCATCTTGCTCCTGATTTGCACTGAAAAGCATACTCCCATGACAAAAGAGATATCTGGTTTTGGTAGGCAAGACTTTAAGGACAAAATTCATGAAGGTATTTACTATTTTGAATTCAGGGGTCAAGGTGGGGGAAGGTGGGGGGATGGAACAGGACAATCTGGGGGAAAAAAATCAACTTTTGCTTCGCAAACTCTGGCATTGTTTTTATCAGTCTTTTGGAGGAGATATAGAAAGGAGTGGGAAATCTTTCTATTATCTCAACCTCTCTGCATTTGCGTCTTTATTCTTATGAAAAGGGCTGTGTTTGGAACATACAACTTTCGAGTATTCTACTCAAATATTTTGCAGCAAAATTCAAATATATTTAACTCAAAATCATCCACATTTAGAAAAGAAGCTGTTGGTATAGGAAAAAAACCCAACAACAATTAAAAAATAACTATGAAACAGGCTATTAGTAATAACCTCAAATTGGATACAACAGTTTCCTGAAATTAACCCACCACATAATTCACAGCCTTTTCCCAACCACTCCTCTGAAAGGCCTTTGAATTGTTTATACGTGATAGTAATAGGAGCACATGTCCTTACAAACTTTGTTAATCTCCTTGTTACTATACACCAGAAGGAGATACAAGAAGAAAGTGCTTTCCAAAGTATCAGTTGCATTCCTAATATTTCATTTCACTTTAGAGGAATGTGGACACTTGAGAAATGCAAGCCTGCAGCACAGATGCTCCAGAAGAAGATTTGCTGGAGAACCGAGGGCACAAGTCTAAATTTTTTGCGTGCTCCAGCCTGTACCCATTTGCTCCCTGAGTTCCAGCTGTCACAGCAGACTTACAGCAGCAGGACAATCTATTCCAACATTAAAATATTTGAGGGACACCACTCCATCATGTTTTTATCCCAGGATGCTTAGGTGCCTTGTTAAAACATAAGTCAGTGCATAGTCCTGGGAACACTTCACTGCCAAACTTGAGGCTGCACGCTGTTAGTGAAAGATATTTGTGGTCTCTTCTCCATCCTGCTAAATACTTGCAACGCAACCTTGAGCAAATGTGACATTTGTGGCAAAACCCACAAATGCGCTTTGTAAGCATCCATGGCCAGGCATTTGCTTCCATACCCACATGTGCTAGTAACCTCTGATGGTTACCTTTCCCCATCCCCAACCTGAGATACTGCCTCACAACCTCCTTTTGCCACCCTTTCTGTCCATTTACCAGGGAGCAGCTGTTGTTCTCACTCCCTCACTTGAGGCAGACAAAACCAGGCAGGTCAGATGCAGCAGCTTAACCTGGTGATCTGATGATCTTCCTGTTACTGCTTTATGGACAAAATGTAATATCTTTACATACACCCTGAACATCTGACAGGTGAGAGCTCATGGCTCAATCCTTATAAACACTATATTTTGAAGACCAACAAAGAAAGGGCTGAAGTATGATCAAAACATAACTGAAATTCCCAAAGGATCAGCAATTTCTAGGAGGCTGAAATAAAAGTAGAAAAACTAAATAAAGAAGGAGGCAGACACATTTCATGTCTATGAAATACACTTCCAGGATTACGTTTTTTGCTAGGGTTCAAATTCCTAACAAAGTTTGAAAAAACCCAACACTCAACTCTAAGAGGCATAAATTCAATTTTGAAAGTATTTTACCTAAGTAAAACTCAATTTTGATGGAATTTAGTACTATGCTTGTATTAAACATAAAACCACTGAAACAATCAGGGAGAAGGATTGCCTTAGGGCCAGACATGAAGAATGAGAAATTAAATTGAAGACTCTGCAAATATAATTCAAATTAAGCAGAAGATTCCTAGAACAGAACATCTGATGATAACAGATAATTTAGGCAACACAGGAAAAATAGAACCAAACAGAGCTAGTAACTTTTGATTTAAAAAGTAGAAAGATTCAGGGACAAATTCATAAATGGAGTTATTAGATATATGGATTTTGTTCAAGGTTTCAAAACTTGAACAAAAAAAAAATATATCCCTAAGATTTGGAAAGATACATTAATAATCTGGCAAAACCCATAAGGACATTGGAATTTACCTCTTCAACTGGCTGTGCCTATGCATTTTGAAACTAGTCTTCTATTTATTCTCAGCATTGGGGAAAACTTGGTCCAAAACAATAATAATTACAAAAAGTAGTGATGCATATTCCCTTATTATAGCAGCAGGTAAGTATAACCAGGCCTTGCACATCTGGAATGCCCTCTGGCATCCTGGGTAGAAGCAAATTTATGTAGGGCAGTTAGAAATGTCTGTCATTAAAACAAAACTGCATCAAAGGTGCTTTAATCTAGAAATGGGCACCTCCTGCTTTTCGGGCACTCTGAAGCAACACCTAGGTGGTTAAACTAGAATCAACACCATGTAGGTGCAAAATAGCAAGCCAGTGCTGCCAGTGGTAAAACAACATCAGGGAATCTATCATCCATCGGGTGTGATTTCACAGCAAGCTGTTACACCTGTGAGTGGCAAATTGTTGGGTAGGGAAATGTGCAGAAGAAATGTATGTCAAGCAGAGATAAATGTCCTTCCTTAAAAGGGAAGAAAAAGAAAGGAAGAGTATGTAAACCCTCTTAGTTAATTAAGGCACTAAAGGAGTATTTAAGGGTTCTCATCACCTGCTAATGGAGACTAATTAAAAGGTGTATTAGCGTGTTCAATAAATATCTTGAACAATAGAATCAGGCTAAGTAAAAACTGACCATGTCCTGTTGCCTCCATCAGTATTTCATTCATTAGCACTCCTTTTGTCTAGTTTTCACAGAGTTATGATTTCACAGGTGTTAAGTGCTTAGACAGGAGTTTACTGAATGTATATTTATCCTGAGAAATCTGCTCCTGCAGTCTTGCACTATCTATTGTGAATGTCATAAACTCTCAAAGCCAAGCTCCAAGACAAAATTACCAAGATTGAAAAAACTCCGCAATTTCTTGAAGCAAATATTTTTCCGAACAGTGTGTGCTATGCTACATTTCTACATTTTTGGCATTTAGACCTTTTTCATAGAGTGCAGGCATCCTTTTCCCTTTGCCGTTTAGTGAACAAAAAATAGAACAGCAGTTGCATGAATCAGGAATGATTGGGGAAATTATTCCGAGAACATGAAATATGTCTGAGAGAGATTAAGACAAATAAATACTTCCCTTCTACTCCTTTTTCTTTCTTTTTTTCCATTTTGCTTTTTTTTTTATAAACACACATGTTTGAAACACAGCTCTGTGCAGTGTGATAAGACACGGACTTCTCTGAGGTCACTCTTTTCTGTCTTTCGCATTCATTCTTTTGAATTTCTTTCAAACAAATACTTGTGCATATTGTAGAGGAGAAAGAATACAGAACCTTTAGAAATGTCTGTGAATTCAAGAAGCAGTTTGCTGGCCTTTAGTACTGATTCTTCCCACGTAGAAATGCCTTTCACTTGTCAATGGTGAATGGCTGTTTATGGCATGAATCTTTTACTATGCAGACACGAAGACAACAGGTGCTGGAAAGAATGATGTGAGCTTTTTACTTTTGCCTGGAAGTTTAGAACTCTTTATCTCATTTGTGGAAAACTTTTATGTGCATGTGTATATTTTTTTATTAAATGCATTTTTCTGTTCTTGTCCTTATTTCAGATTCTACCACCTACCTTGGCCTCTTGCAACCTTTATTTAAAAATAACAGTTGACATTCTCTGCTGAAGTACATGCAGAGTTTCCCATGCAAGAGTTATGGGAGTAGGTACATGTCTCTGAAAACAGATTTTTGTCCTTATCTAGGATCTCAAATTAAAGTTTTTTCACTCTTTTGGCAGGAAGCAGGAGTCATACTTTTAAGCTTGCTCCTTCACCACGGTGTGATTCTGTAATGCTCTGTGCACATCCTGGAATATTGCTTATTGGCATCAGTACAAGAGGACAGTTTTCACCACCACCAGGCAGAAAGAGGCACAAGGTAAATATGGACTTTATTGAAGACTGCTCTAAGAGATAATTTTATCGCAGTTTTCCCTGATTTTCCTATGACCTTTGAAGCAACTATAAGGCTTCTTACAATTTGCAGTACTGTAGCTGCTCTTGGACCATCCTCTGAGGTAGCAGACAGGGGGGTGAGGCTGCAAAGTCAGCACTGGAGGCACTGACTGTGGTATCATTGAGCTGATACTCACTTTTCCCCACAAGTATTGCAGCTGTAGTTTCACCTGTGGCCTCAGGTGGTTAATAAGGTTACAAAGTTTTGCTACTCCAAATTCAGGAAAAATGGGTCAGGAAAATGATAGGTGGTGTTAACTGTAGTTATAATGGCCATGGAATGGCAAAGGTTAATATAAGACCCAGAACTTAGGAGAACACACTCCAGTCTTTGCAGAGAACTGGTAGGCAAGATCCCAAGAGAGGCTGCCTTGAAGGGCAAAGGCTGCCTTAAAGGACAAAGAGGCCCCAAAGAACTTGGTGTTCCTCATAGACAATTTTCTTCAAGGACAAGAATGGCCCCTTTAAGTGTACAAGAATGCAAGCAGATCTGGCAGAAACGAAAATTAACCTCGTACAGAGCTGCATTAGCAAGAACACCATAATCAGATTTGAAAATACTATTATTGCCCTTTGTTCAACACTTGTGATATCATATGTGGTAAGCTATGTCCAGTTTGGGATCCCCTGGTGAAATAGAGATACTGATAAACTGAAGTGATGACCACCAAAATGGTTAGGAGAATGGAGAACAAGTAGAGGCTGAGTGAGCTGGGGAATTTTAGTCCAGAAAAGAATCCAGTCTTCATTTTTCTAAATGGAGTTATAGAAAAGATGGGGATAGACTTTTTAGAGACCTACAGACTTGCAAGGATGAGATGTAATTGTCACAAGCTGCATCAAGGGAAATTTCAGGTGAAAACAAGGGAAAAAGAAAACATTTCTCACAATGAAGATGGTCAAACTGAGATAAGCAACCAAAGATGCTGTGGAACGTCAATTATTGGAGATTTTAAAAACTTGATTGGATGAGGCTCTGAGCTGCCTGACCTAACTTTGAAGACAACCCTGCTCTAAATGGGACGTCAGATTTGATTGCCACAAGAGGTCCTTTTCAACCTACATTTTTTTGTGTCACTCAGGATCTCCATTATGGCTTCTTGAATGGGTCTCTCCAAAAGGCAAGCCTCTCTATTTTACCACAGAGAAGGTGAGGTGTCCATCTGAGTGTTTCTTACTGTGGACAATAGAAATTTAAGCAGTTGGTTCATACAAAACAGCTTTCAGGTGGCTGAACAGCTGGCATGAATCTCATTCCCAATAATATCTTCAGCTACTTCCTGAACCCTAAGATGTCACAGCAGACCATGCTACGAGCTGTACTCTTCAATTGAGGAGGAACTTTTCTCCGCTGCTAATTTTTCACTTAAGGATGCAGAAGAATAAAGATACTTCTGTCCAGTAACAGGTATTAAAATTATTTCATCTAAATTTAAGACATGTAAGTAGGAAAACTACTGATTTCCTTATTTTCTTCCTAACTTCCACAGAACCATCTTGTCTAACTTCTTTCTCAGAAGACTATTCTCTACAGTATAACACATACTTTAATTTTGTGGTAAGACAGCATCCAGGCTCTTTCAAAGCAATGTATACAACTCTTTTTTTTCTTCAAAACAACCTGCTGGTTTCTGTCTTAGAAGAACTCTAACTTCACCAAATCTAAGTCACATTAATCTAAGTCACATTACATCTTTTCATTTTCCCATTAGGTCCATGTTTAAGTAGATGCACACCCTGGCTGCATCCTGATCACAGGTTTGAGAAGTGGTAAATATGCACCACTTCTCATGACTCTCCCCTTCCATGCCCTGTTTCGATTTGGCAGGCAGTAAATGAACAGGCTCTCTAGTCCTGAAGGAGATGGGCAGAGTAAGGGGTCAGGGCAGCAGGGACACAGTAGATCACCTCTTCTGCATCAGATTCTATCTTACCTTGCTCTGTCTTGAGCAGGCTGAATGGCTCCTATTTTCTCCTGGCACCACTACTTTTTGACAATTATAGCAGGATTTTGCTAAAAACCTTTGCTTTTCAACAACAGTAATGGTAATAGTAAAAATAACATAGCTCTTCTCTGAAGCCCTGATTGAGAACAGTCCTGAAGTTGAAAGATACCATGTAAAGAGGGAGTAAAAAATCAGGATCTCCCTTGAAGAACATTTGCTCTATAGGGACAAAGGGTAAAAGGGGCAAAGACACAGACCCAAGGTCACACACTGGGATAATAAAGCTCACTTAACTTCACATACCTAAAGAAATAGTCTCTCTAGATTCTCTTAGTAAAGAAAAGAGAGGTGTAGGGTTCCTCCATAGCACATTCATCTGATCCAATTAGGCCCCTCTTTCAGTATGAAATGAATCCCCAGCTGGGGGAACTTCTTACATACCTACTGTTTTTACTGCCAGTGAACATTATTGCCTCCTGCAGGCCTCCTAGGGAAGCCAAGGGAGGCTAGCACAGACTTGGGGATCTAACTTTCCCCTACCTAAATGAGGGCAGACGAACTGACCCAGAGTGGAGAACACAAGCGTTGCTTTGCACCTCTGCCTGTCAGTTCCTGGCATCTTTCAAGTGCCCTTTTCCTCTCAAACAGCTTCTGCTACTTTCTAGTGACAGCTGAGGTTTTTCATGCATTACAAATGCAGAAAAAGAGCAAGACTCACATGGGCTCTTGCCCTGCAAATTAGTGACAAAAAGCATTGAAATATCTTAGAATCTCCATCAGACTATGAATATTTTTTGTATGTCTTTTAAAAGTGTGAAGGAGTAATTCTCAAGGGATGAAATCTAAGTATGCAGGATTTTCTTCAGCTAAAATATTATAAAATACTTCCTACACTTCACTGAGAGTCCTTTGGAAGGGAATAATGATCACTAGCTGCGTATGAAGAGCTGAGAGGTGCAGTGGGTAAGCAAGGTCAGGGGGTCAGTGTGAGAAGCAAAACGAGGGCCCAGGCCTTTTGGTCCTGACATGGGTAGCTCTACCCTGTAACACAAGATGTTCTCACAGGGCTGCCTCTCACCAGGCTTTAAACTAAGGAGAACAGTGATGGAGCACACACTATCATTTACATCCTATATAACCATATCTTACACACCAGTGTGACACCTTCACAGACTTTTCAAGGTTAAGCAAACAGTGTGTCAGTGAGCTGTCCATATCAGCTGAATCCTGGGGGGGTGCATCCTCCACCCTATGTGTGGGTTATGAGGAAGGAGGGAATTCAGTTACTTGTTATCTTTCATTCACAGAGGTTTAGAGCTCCTACTTGCTCATATATGACAACTATTCTGTTTAGTCCTATCACATCCAAAGCATTTTCCCGTATTGGTCATGCAAATGTGTTCTGTCTCCCAACTTCTTCAGAGTCCACTGTAAACATCTTTTGCATCACTGATAGTGGACAAAACCCTCTCCTTAGCTAAAGCCCTTGAGAATCCTATAAGGCAACATCCTTAAATATGCATTCTTTTTCCCGTTAAAAAAAGTAGATTGAAATTGCAGTGTAATTCCATGATTCGTCCTGGATGTGGGGTTTTTCTAACCTTAACCCCAAAATAGCTTTTATAATAGCTCCATGACTAAATAACTCTGGAAAGAAATGTCTCCAAGGCCGGCACTCCACAAGCCAAAGGATAGAAGCATATGCTTTCTCTTTCTTTTAACCATGATTGATATAATTTTTGGTTAAGGAAAATGGAAGAAATAACTCATCCTTTCTACTCTTTAATCGACTGAGCAAACAGTATACCCACCAGCAATGATGAAAAAGCCTCCTCCTGCTTTGTATAGAATGTGACTGGCAAAAGGAGCTGCACAGATGATGATGAAACTAGCCACCACAACAGTGAGCACTCCCAGGAGCATAAGAACCGTCCAGAAACCTCGATAAACTGGAGAAAAGGAAGAAGGAAGAAAAAGGAAAAAGAATACAATGTTTTTTAGAACTTGTCCAAGTTGGCTAACAAATATTTTTCCTTTCCCCTTCTTTTATCACTTGCCTTATTAACAAATGAAACATTAATTCTATTTTGCATATACTTTATATATCATGTGGATCAATTTGGGTTTGATTACCAGTCCTTACCTGATGATCACGGAAAACAGGGTGTAAGTTACTGTGAATGAAATCCATCTGCTGAATATTTAGCAGTACCTTGTAAGATAGCAACTTGACCAAATTGACACTCTTTAGAAAATGGTACAGTAAAGCTATAGCAGTGATCCTTTGGCATAAATGATTGGAGTGACAGGATGCAATTATTTTACCAAAATTGTGTAGGAGTAGCAGAGAGCTGCAACATATTGACATTCTTAGTGCCCAGACTATATCATCAATAACAATTTGTAAGTTCTTTACAATGTACAGCTGGATAATACTCCTTATATACACCCATATTTAGCAGAAAGAAACTTAAGCTAGGAGCAGGGAGAAACTAAAAAAATGTAAACCTTACTTCTGAAAAACAGCTAAGTGTCTTAAACCAGCCTACTTCAGCTCTAAAGCTCTTTGTATTTTATTAAATTTAAAATGTGATGTTTCAGAAGCCCCTGTTAGACAGTGCCAAGCAGTGCTGAATTAATGGATGCAGCTGGTGATAAATGAGCTGAGAGTTTTGTGACATACTCTGGCCAAAAGAGTCTTTCTAACAATTAGTTTTTAGCTGGTTAATTGCACATCCATTTAACAAAGTCATCATTTTACAAATGCTACAAGAGTGACATAAATTTCTCCCATGAATTTAAAAATTGGTACATTAACACAACCCATTAGTAAAATTATGAGTTGTAAAGATCTCCATCGTCAGATCTGAAAATCTTGAAGCACTGACAATTCAGTCAGTGAAAAACATTTCCACCCAACTGAGGGAAAGCATATAAGCCAGCTGGCAAGTCAGGAAAAGTGTATCACAAAAGAAACTGCCACTTATCATCTGACAGCACCTACTTACTGTTATGGAAAAACACAACCAAGCAACTATTATACTGGTTCATATCCTGAAAGATTCAAATTCATACAGCTTGTTAGAGACAGCTATTCACAATAATTCAGGTTTGCTCTCATCTGAAATCTGAAGGCGCACTAGGGCATTAGCAGCTTGTGTTTCCCACTAATGTATTCCAAAAGTCTACGGTTTTTAACTTGACCAGCTTAACTCAAGTTAAAGTATACATCATCAGCCTCATAAATGTATTAGCTAGAACATGCTCACCACATTACATTAGCCACATTTTTTAAATAACATCCTTTTTAATCCAGGCAAACATTGAGAGACATAATTTTCCACCACACTGACCAGCAGATTTGGGCATAAAAAGGATGAATGTGTCTGAAAGTACCTGGCAGAAGGGTTAAAACTGTGGTTTGGTTCATATCCAAGTCTCCACATAAACAAAAAATTATTGGAATAGTAGGTAAGAAATAAGGCTATGGCTCAGCAAAGCAGTTAAATGTGTGTTTTGCTTTAAGTACTATACCTCTTATGGGATTTAGGCACCTGTTTAAAGTTAAACACATAGTTAAATGATTCACTTAATGCAAATGGACAGTGAATGGAGACTTAGAAAGGTAAATCTCTCAAGTCCTTCAGTCTTGGGTTTCTGAAGCAATTTCATATTATTTTACTCATGGGGCTACTTTGATAAGCTTCATTGCAGTCTCCAAGTCCATGGGACATTACTTCCTCGTTTAAAGCCTAATACCACTAAATCAATCTATAACCACCCAACTCTTTTACATGGGTGGCCCAAGGTACTTCAAAGTCATACTACATAATAGGACACATTGGCCAAAATGGACCTTGAAAAAGCTTTCTTTTTATTATTATGGTCAGTCAACTAAGTCATGTAGCAGTGTTTCTATTTTCTGAATGGATGAAAGATTCTCCAGCAGTACAAAACCAACATGCATTTTCATTATCTGCTCTTCATACAGGAAGTTTTGAAGTCTGCTTTTAGTGAAATTTCATGAGAAAAGCTTGATTTGATGCTCAAATATTCTTAGAAACAGAGCACAAAAGGAGTACAAATGCAACTGATGAAAAATTGTTTAAACCTCTCTGTAACTATACAGGAGAAAAGCTGTTCCTCTGCTCCAACACTGTAACTATTTTATGCATTATATGTGAAATACTGATTTCACCTAGCTATCACCTGAAAGAACCTTCCATTCTATTTCTCTAGAAATAGTTATTTACTCTAGAGAATCATGAATAAAGCCTCATTATCCTAATACTTGTTTATTAAGCTAATTCTGTCATGAAAAATCAAGTAAGAAATAGAGTGTAATTGACAGGTACAAAGTCTGCTCACAGATCTTTGACTTTTCAAGCAAAATACTACCGCCTCTAATCTGCAAGGCAGAAAGTCATTTGGATCATTTGTGGCCCAGGTCTGAGGAAACACCCAATGAGCACTTAGACTTTTACTTTTGTAAGGGAATCAAAAAGCCATCATTTTCTTGCAAAGAAGTTTTCACTTATTTTATACTCTGACCGTTTTTGCTTAGACCACATTTCCCATCTTCTCTGCCTAGATGGGCAAGATCAATTCCTACAGGGCTAATCATCCAAAATTACAACTCAGGCCTACTGCTGTCATTTAGCTTAGCTGTCACCTACAGATGAACACAAAAGAGCTGGTTGAAATTAAATCTTCCTAAGAATGAAATTACTCTTCAAGTCAAAGACTTTGTTGCTCTGATGTTGAGATGAACAATGATAGATGAAATGCAACAGAAGATGCCGCTTTGAATTATTCTTCTTTATATCCCATGAAAAGGGCTGACACTGTGACCCAAAGTCTGTTTCAAGAAACAATGGTTCAGTGTACCTGTACAAAGTGTATCTACACAGAGTGTTAACAGATGTTTGCACAATTTCAAGTCTCACTGAGATAGTTCATAGGATAGTCCATGTTCTGGTCCAGATGACAAGGAGTACCCTTGTCTCTTCCAAGTACTTCACAGATATGTTAGAGTTACCCACCTCAAATACATTCATCATTCCAAGTATTTCCTACAACAGAAGAAATGAAGTACAACCACTATTGCAGAGTGCAAAGCAAACATATCTGCAGTGTTTAAAATCTTAGATACCACTGCTCTGTGTTGCAAGAGTGCTAAACAGAAGGTTTTGTAACTCGTCTTCGTAAGCCGCCCCTCTGTTGAGTACAACATTTGCCTTGGAAATGACAGGCAGGCCTAAAAATAAAAAAAGACTTAGCAGAAAATAAGAGTACACACAACTGCACCGTTGGGCCTGTATGAGAACATTATATTCCTCTAAAATTGCATGACCTGTAGTTTTCCTTTGTGACTTGCTTTTCTCTCTAAAGATCCTCATTTAGGTCCCTCCAGAGACTTTTGCATTATTTGAAAACTAGAAGTAGTATATGGGTTTGTGCAAGGGACCAAACTTTGGAGAAATGGGTGAAAATTACCAAAAGCCTTGTTTTCTAGTATAGTAGATCCCAGCATTGATTACAAACTGAAGTTACAGATTCATATTTTAAGATGTTACTGATGCATGACATAAAAGAGAAGCAATAACACATTTAAAAAGTTACAGAGCTGTGTCACCTACAACACATACTTGTGTAGCAGTCATGCACACCTCTGGAGCTCCATAATAGTTAGTCAGGAACAGCCAGCTTAATGACTCAAAGCAACACCCTTCCATTATTGGAGATGTTAACACCAGCACCATGAAAGCATACCAAGTATTTTATTGCCCTTGCTGACTTAAGTGTTTTCAAAACACAGCCATCAGTCCATACAAGTACTGTGGTCTACCATAAAAACCCCAGCCACTTAATCTTGAATTTAATATCAATATGAATTATTAAGCACTATAAGGATGAAAAAGCTTTTGAAACATGTGTGAGTACAATGCCACATAAACATTTCCAAGGGTAGGCAAAATGACTTGGAAAAGTTGCCTTGAACTATCACAGAGAAACTCATATCCGAAAGGGAACATTTCCTGTCACGTGACTGTGGATTGTATTTTAGAGTATGTCTTTTTTCACCTCTCTGTTTAATGTAAGAGATATTGAAATGCTTTTGAGAAGAGTATTGCCACACACAGTGCCAATACAGAGAAAGGTGAAGTGCCTGATCTGCTCTCAACCAGGAGTATCTTCTCTACTGATAAACAACTGTAAATGAAATCACCTATCTCAACAGCAGCACAGGAGACACACCTGGAAACACAGTAAACCTTGCAAGACTTTTCTCAGCTTCATTCAGCATCCTTTACTATTCCTTAGTAATATTTTTTTTAAAAATAACTTTAACAGTAAAACAAATACATTATTCACAGGATGGATACACTCCTTTTTAAAATGCTTCTTACTTTATTGCTGCTTAGGGGCTAAAGAGTTCTCCCTTAGAAATGTACTGTATTAAAATCTCTCATGGGCAATTATATGACTGTATTACACAAGAGCATTTTTTTTCCCCTAGAAATAGACTGCTGCTAACATTTCACTTGTACAACTTCTATTTTCAGATTTCATTGCTGATATTTTCCAGATTACTTTAGGTTAATTTCAACCCATTAACAAACCTGCCAATAAATTTGATCTTACCATTTTAGATTTAACAGTTGCTGAATCAGATTTTTGCTTCAGTCCTATAAACATCGTATATTATCCATTAGGCGTTATTTCAAATGCTGGCAATGTGCCCAGTACTGGACAAAATAAGATATTCAGGAAAATTCAGGAAAAACAATACTAGCAGCTACAAATCAGAGTATTAAACTAAAGCGCCAGTGCTGCCCCATTAAAATGCTTCCACTTCAGCTTCAAAAGGTGTTGGGAACACTTAGGGAACTATTGTTTATTTCCAAATTCAGTTGAAAAAAATCCCCTCAAAAATAAAAATAATGAATTAGTGACTAAGTGTTAGATTTTTCACTTCTTTTTCTAAGGAATAATCTCACTATGGCCAATGGGACTATTTCTATGAGTAAAAACTTTGCACATTTTCCAAAAACAGGCCTAATATTGTCCTATAGTAAAAGAATTTTAGAACAGAATGATAGTCCTTGAACATCAGTTTTAAGTAATCTAATGACGTGACACTGTGCATGAATCTAGCTACCAAATAATTAATATTAAAACACTATACTATTAAGTTTTCAGAATAGCCTGACAGGGCAACTAATCTGGTTATGATTATGCAAATGTATGTTTATTTTAGAATATGTAGGTTGCTGCTGTGGTACTTCTATTGCATGATCTAATTTATTTTTTTATTCCTAGGTTGTAGTTTGTTGCACTTATGTATGTGAATCATCAAGAAAATGAATCTGCTAGAAACAATGAGGTGCTAAGTCGCCTTAAGAGCTGCACATTATAATAGTTGTCACTCTAAACCTCTGTACCATCACAGAAAGTCACTAGAGTTAGGCTTTCCCTGAGTTCCTTTAGAACCTGTTTCAGGTTAAGATAAATGACATGGCCTATGAATTTAAGTACATTAACCATGAAGGATGGTTCACACAGCTTTTGAAACCATACCTTACAGTACAGCTAGGGGAAGTCCTCCCCACTCTGCCAAGATATTTAACAAAACCAATGAATGCACAAAAACATAATAACATGATTAAAAGGTATAGCAAACTGCAATTTCAAAGCAGTGCTATCTAACCCTTTGAAGCTGCTCATGCATCTAACAGTAATGATTAAAAGATATCTGATACATTAAAGTATGCATTCAAAACTCCAATATAAGCATCCCCACAGGCTTTTGTGTCTTTACGTTTCCATCTAAGGCTATAGTCCTTGACACCAAGAGCTCATAGTCTAGGTTTGTACATCAGAATGAACCAAGCCTTTGGTCTAAAGCTTTGTAAGGCATACTCTAACACTAGACTTCCCCATCCTCAGTGCTTTAACGCAAACATAAACTCAGCATACGAAAAGATGTAAATAAATTGAGAAAGGATAGGTGAGCCTGTTTTGAATTCTTGCCCAGACAAGCCCTGAGCCAAATTCCTACTAAAGCCAAAGGAGTTATGTCAACAGAGAACTTGGTCCAGGCACTGCACTCAAAAAGCATCAGAGATTTCATGTTCCTCAGGCAACTTATCTTTGCCTGAGCTCTTCTAGCTGGATGGTGACATGGCACTCCAAAACCAAACCACACTTGTGTCTCCACACAAGGGACTGGACAAGGGGCTGAAGTAAAATTCAAATTTCTCTGATAAGGTCCAAAAGTCTCTTAAGCCAAATCGTCTGTAAAAATGGCACATGCCTTTACTTGCTCAGAAACTAATAGCCCTCTGAACAGAAAGGAAGAGATTTTTAGAAAATGTGTTGTATACATGTTTGATTTTTCAAATGAAGCTTAAAGTTCTTTATTCAGCTGTTTATTTTTCTATGAAAGAGAAAATTAAGACGACAGAAAATTTTTTGTTATCCACCCCTACTTAAAATAGAACCTGATTGACTCACCAAAAATGCAATGATAAACCTAGGGAGGAGATTTGGGCTTTTTATCATCCCCAAAAGAGAATATGTCAAGAAAGCTATGAGCCATGAAAATGGTAATATTTTATCAAGAAACAGTAGCAGAACCAAAAAAGGGGACAATAACCTCATTTTTTTGGTAGTGCCCTTTTATTCTATGTTTAGCTGATGCAAAGTATTAGATGCAGGCAACTGGATATACAAATCATAGATGAAATCTTGTTCTTCATGAAACCAAACTGAAGCCTTTTGCCACTGGCTTTATAGAAAGCCACTTACTGCACTGGGAGTCAAGAAGAAGAGGATAACCTTCTAGCATTTCTTAATTTAGTGACTGCAATTGCAGCAAGGTTTTAAAAACTTGTTTGCCAAAGATCATGGGCAGGATTGTCAAACTAGACTAAAGGAGAAACAAGTTTTGAACTAACAGAAGAGCTGATGACATAACCTTCTTCATAAAAGTTGTGAAAGACTCTTGAACAATCATACCTGTTCTAGTAAGTAACTTAGCTTGGATGCTGCAAATGAAATGTAGGCAAAAAATCCCCCAAACTCTCTTCAGTTTTAATAAGCTCAAAAGCAATCCAACTGTATCTATTTATATAGCAGGAATGGCTCTGAATATACTCTACCTGGGCCAGCATCTATAGTACAGTTCTGCCTACTTTTAATCTCCTAATATGAAATATAGATAGGAAAATTATATTTGAGCAGAGGTTCTTTTGGCAAATATTAACTAAAATTAATTAAACTTTTGATGATATTCCTTCTCCTTTACTTTTTCTTTGTTTGTCCACTTCTGTGTAATCATGCAATATAATTTGAAGAACCTTTGTGAATGTATGAGTGAACAGTGGAATACAAACTCTGTCTAGGCTATTAGGAGCTGATGACTCTGTCACTTTCAAATGGAAAGACAAACTGTTCTAGATGTGCTATGAAGTTACAGATTAGATCTCTGAATGGTGAGGTCTGAATTCTTCCTGGACAAACAGTTCATAATTTCTAAAGATTAACAGAACCATTATAATTCTAGTTTATTTTCTTTTTCATGTCTGCAGCATAAAAATTGGATTCTAAAGACACTTCAAGGTTAGCAAAAGCATAATTACAGCTTCAGGACAGGAAGAGATCACTTAAGTACCTTAGCAAGCTCAGAGACATGTAGCATCCACACATCACAGGTTGTTTAAAAAGTCATACGAAACAGGTATCAGAAGTTATTTACTTCAAATATGTTTGCGTAAAGATCTTAATCTGATGAAATATGCCTGATATTTTTAAGTAGTTACTAAGTATTGTAAAAACAGAGCTTTCTATGCACTATTCAAACATAAAGGTTTTTATTAATGTATATCTTTCACATATATATAAATATATACTAATATGTCTCTCTGTTACAGTAGAAGAGTTTCTCAGTGAAATATATCTGAGTCAGTTAAATAAACTTAGCATCAAAGCTCTGCTCCTCCTTCCTCACAAAGTAAAAATGCAATGCATTTCCATGTGGTTATTTATTTAACAAAAAAAAAACCCAAAAAACAAAACAAAAAAAAACCCAACCAAAACCAAGAACAGATTTATTGAAATACATGACAAGAAGTACTTGTTTAATGCATTCAGCCCAAGGAAGATACTTACTACATTGGAGAAAAAAAGCACTAAAAAGGAAACATCTTTTTTTCTTTTTTCCAGAAATTACCTCCATTCTGCCATCATGCTTAAAGCTAAGTATTCATTTAAGTGCTTTGTTAAACAGTGGCTTAAATATGCATGTTGTAAAATTATGAGAAGTATGAAATACCAAAACTCTGTTCATTAAACTGTGTGGAGTGATAAGGCTGTTTTATTTTGAAGCATCCAAATTGTTTTCTTGAAACTATAGGCATTGCATTCATTTGCACCAAACAATACTTACTGATTGCAGAGTCATAGGAGGTTGAGTTGTGTTCATCTCGGAGAAGAGGAAATGGGGACAGGTAAGCATGTGTACAATTCTTAGAAGGTGACTGGTTGGCTGAGAATGAAAGAAAGCAAAAGGTTAATATTTTACCGCCTTTACAATATTGTGTGTCTGTTCTTCAAATGGGCAAACTGAGCTTCATAGGTCAAGATTTCAGGTTCTTTCCTAGGCAACAGCTTACAGTGAATTTGGTTTGGTAAGAGATAGGAGCCTTGTTATCCAAACAAGAATATTCCTTAAAGAGCAGTACAGATTTGTACTCTGGGACAGTAAATGAGCCATGCTGAAGGCACACTGCAATTTATATGTGATGCATATGTATGCTTCAGGATGCATATGTACCTTTCTCATTTGAGGGTTAATTATGTTCTTATCTTCATTGCATGTCAAAAAAAAAAAACAATCAAACAAACAAAATCCAGGAAATTACTCTTTCTTTTGTGAAAGAACAACGAAAATATCAAGCATCTTCAGAAAGTTTACAATGTCCATAAATATAAGTTTAGTCTGTGGAAATAACATCCTCCAGAAAAGAGTAATTTCACCCTTTATATTAAATACTTTTAATAATATCACCTTCTTCCTGGTGAAAGACAAAAGCTGACTATAACTTAAACCCCATTTAAATTTCAGATTCCTGACCACAGAATTTTCCAGATAAATAACAAGGAGAAATTAACTACAGTGAATATTACATTTTTCACCTAAGACTAAGCAATATATTTAGCAAAATACAGGCTACTGAAGTCAAATTTGTATGATGGCACCTGCTTTTCACAAGGATTATAGAAATCTTGCAATAAGGTGAGGGAGCTCCCTACCTCAGAGGGAGTGTCAAAGACTGGAGAAGTTTTGCTTGACTTCTTAATGGGAGATTTTGGTTGTAAAACACTATCTGATCTTGGAATTCTATCTATCTTAGAATCCTGGCTGTAGTGAAAGAAAGCAATGGGTCATCTGTGAATGTGATAGAGGAACTCTTCTGGAGATGGTGTATCCTACACCATTTTCACTGTGGAGCTGCCCATCCCGGTCTTAACCCACTTGTAGTGGGTTAAGAACTAAGTGCAGAAACTCTCCAAGCAAAAATTCATGCACCAGGCTAACCACCAAGCTCTTTTTTCCCTGCTTAACAGAAATAAACCATCTGTTTAACAGTAAGTGGCAAAAGACTGTGTAACTAAGAATGGTTTCAGGTTAACAGGGCATCCGTAGCAATCGCAGTGGAATCTGATAGCTAAACTTGAATCATTTTGTCCTGGTGTTTCCTATAGTACAGATTATAAAAGTCCATGTCAAGAATTTATTTTAGGGTAGATGAAGAACCTGATCCCCAAAGAAGCTATATGAAATCTAATTATTCGTAAGATAGAAATAAAAACAAAGAAACACACCAAACCCCAACAATTTTGCGAAAAAATTACTGTAGATAATTTAAAAGGAAAAATGTACTTACTATACCAAAACTTCCACATGCTGGCATTATTATCTCCGACACTTCCACTAAACCAGCACCTCCAGAAGAAACCTTCATGATGGAAAGTGGCCTTCTCTCCCTACAGAGGAAGAAAAAAAATAAAAAAAGAAAGTAATTATTAATACAATTTTTGAACAGCTGAAAGGATTAAGTTCAATTAGATGTTGAGGTGAAAAACACCACCATCATAATGACACAAAACCTGTCTGAATTTAGGTCAGCTATAGCATATATAAACAGTAATTCTTCTCTTGAAAAAATATCATATTGCAAAAGCAGTATCACAAAATAAAAATTCATTTTAGAGCTGATACAAATGATTATAAGAGGTTTTGAGGCAGGCTTGTAAGCCTCCAGAAGGTCAAAATGAGTATATTCAAAAGTTTGTACAGAAGTAAATTTTTAGAAAATAAACACATCCAAGAATTCTACATATATAATTCTCATTATAAATAAAAAGTCCATACTAACCCCAGCATCTTCAGGTGCTTCTGAACAAGTTCCTATTTCTGTAGCAAGAAGCCAATAATCAGTTCCAAATGCCACCAAAAAAAGCAAAACCCCCAGAGCTGCAAAGAAGCCTCCAAAAAATATCCCCACACTAAGTTTCATTATCAAAGTTATTTAAAAAAAAAACAACCTTAATTACTTAAAAGGTTAGCAGTAAAATTAAAAAAAAAGTTATTGTGAAAATAACTAAAAAACTGTTTGGAGAATACAGCTCATATATGAAGAAGTTTTTCTTCACTTGACTTTCTGCCTGTGCCCTTCTTCCCAATGCCCTGTGAGTCGATTTGTGTCTCCAAATTTGTGTTCCATGTGGCTGACTCAAGTCTGACAGATGAAAAGGGCCTTCTATTTTAGGACACTGATGGCAGAGCTTTGCTCTGTTTCGCTGTCTGGGTGAGGCCAGTCAGAAATAGCTGACCTTCCCCTAACTAATCAGGGATTGACTTGAAATATTATTGCAGCTGGTGCATCAACATCAGTGGAGATGGAGTTGCAATGGCCCTGTCCATCTATGTGAGTGGTGTTACAGAGCACACAGTAGTGGCAAGGACTTCCAAAGTTCAGGCCTGGTGGTGAATGTTTCCTTAGCTGCTAGCAGGAAAGGAAACACCTGCAACACTTTGGAAGTTACTATAAGTCACGTTACAAAATGAAGGCTGAGGATTTTTTATAGAATTTTAAAATATGGTAGCCAAACTGAAGAGATGCCTCTGAAAAATCCCATATAAGAAAAATAGTTATCTTAAAAAATTTACATCCTACATTTGAAGTAATAACTTTACCAACACTAAACACAAAAACACTTAAATGCTTTATTTATTCAGATGCATCTTTTTTGCATATATGCAGTTAAAAATTCTTTCAAGCACCTGATAAAAAAACTTCAGTCTTTTTAAAACAAGAAGACACTGTCCCAAACACATGCTTTGACCATTTTGGAAAGTGATGAGGTAAAACATTTAAATTACAAGTCCTCACTGTACAAGAAAAAGGCTTTTCCAATAACTGCATTTCATGCCAAGCAGGCCTTCCCAATCATCTCTCGTGGCTTACAGAGCATGATCCTATAGAAATTTATACAGTTTATAATGTGCAACAGATCCTACAGTCCTTACCCAATAAAATTTCATTGGAATTATTTATCACCAGAGTAGAAAATTTTTATTAATAACGCATACTGGGAAGTGCTGGGCTCAAAAGAATGAAGCCAGTTTACTCCAGAAAACACTTGTCACAACATTTTATTGCAATAAACTTAGGAATCCAAAGGGACTCCTACTTCCAGTATTGGTTTGGACAGTGCATCAGCATGCTTGAGGAGAGCGAGGAAAACACTGTTTCTACCACCTCCCTTCATTTCTACACAGATGAACTGGTGATGTGTCCTCAGTGGTTTTATAACTCTACACTATCTGCCCAAAATCATATTCACATTTGTTACGAATCGTATTTTATTCAAACCTGATACTACACTAATTTCATACACAAGCACATCTAATATTTTGTGGCCTTTTTGCGCTTCAGAGTTTCAGTGTATGCAGAGCAGTAAATGAATATTCAAACAGACTCTTTTTGTCATATTTGCTTTTCTTGACAACCACTGATGCAGTTCATTTTGATACAGCAGAAAGAGGTGTTAGGAAACCTAATTTTGGAAAGTGATGTTTTGTTGTTCATTATTAAAGAAAACAAAAAAAAAACAAAAACAAAAACAAAAACCAAAACCAAAACCAAAACAAAAACAAAAACAAAAAAAAACCAAAATGGAAAAATAAGAACACACAGAATGTGCTATAAAAGAAAATAAAAATTATTACTTCAGGTTTGGAATAATTCTTTAACTTTTGGTCAGCCCTGAAGTGGTCAGGCAGGTGAATTAGATAATTGTTGTAGGTCCTCTCCAACTGAGATATTCTATTTTGTGCTGTTCTGTTCAATTCCATTCTAATGTGTCTTAAAAAAAAAAAAAAA
>VXAD01009143.1:1627107-1675103 GCA_013399195.1 Dicrurus megarhynchus
CCAAAAAACTAAAAATATGCTTTTTCTACTTTTTCTAGAAGAAAAAAAAAAAGTCCCTTATTGAAAGAACACAGACTTTAAAGAAGGTTCATATTCTGTAGCAATTCCCGAGCCTCAGGAAAGTGTCATTTAATTAATTTGAAATTAAAAGCGATGATTTGGAAGATGAATACAAAATGAGTACAAGTTTGCACTGTGAAATGTCAAGATACTGTCTTACCTACTTTTAGATTGGGCAATAGAAACAACTCAGTTGGTTTGTGTCCTGGAGCAAATATCCCAGTGAAAGGTGCATTAGAACAAGCTTTGCTTCTTTTAACTGACTTCTAAATGCCGTGGTTCTCCAGCCCTTTAATAGCTTGTTGACACTGAGCTGGGGCACACAAGAAAACCAACCGAGTGTCCTTTTGAAGGGTGTGGTGGTGCAAACTTCCTGTAGCCAGACAAGTAAATACAGCGTATCTATCATTCCACATAAGGAATTACATGTGAAATGAGAACTACCCATCAGAGGATAGTGGTTAATGGGTCTTGCTCTACCTGCATGCTTATGACAGTCCAGTACTGCCTGGGTATAGTCTGAGTCTTGTACTTTTTAATCTCTCTGTTGACAATCTGGCCAAGGTCACTGAACCTTTCTTCAGGTTCGCAGGTGACACAACACCTGAGATAGGGTTACGGAAGATGTTTGTAAGTGGTGTGCTCTGTTTGTTCATGCTAATGTATTTAATGATTCTAGCCTTGTAAGCCTCAATTTTAACCGTCAAAAAATAATTAATGACAGACTGTGAGAATTCACTTAGTGATACCCATTGTTACAGTTAATCAGGCTTTGAGGTAGTCTAGTTCAGTTTAAGCAGTCAGTGATGAGAGGTGATCTTGCTCCAATAGATCTTCTCCAAGGGACTCTGGATGCTGTGCGAAATTGTAGTAGTACTGAAAGAACTACTGGGTCAATGTGGTCAGCTTAACAAAAGGTAGTAAAGCAAAAGGAATGAGTAGGAGATCCTTGTACTGCTCAGGATGGGCAGTGTCCTTTACCCTCCTCTTACAAAATGTTTTTCAATTATTCTTTGCCTTTTTTTCTTTTTTTCTTTTTCATGTTTCTGTCTTTTCACTACATTTCTTAAGCTATACACAAAGGCAGTCTGTAAGTAGGTTTAAATCTACTGCAGCTTCTTCCCCATTGTGGTTGGGTTAAAATACAGTTTTTCAAAATATACCTTTTTTGCACAAATGAAAAGTATTTTTAGGTGATTGAAATTAGACCACTTTGAATTTAAAACTCTGGTATGAAGTACTTTTCTTGTTAAACAGGTAAAGTTTAATGTATATTAAAGGAATATTTAATGTTTAAATATATACCTTCAGAAAGATTGTATCTGGAGTGGGGGGAGAGGATTGATGTTTTCATAGGTGTAACTCCTCTCTGAGGCAATCCTTTATCTTTCAGTTTATGTGTTTTGTAATACGAAAAATTTTCTTTTGACCTTGTGTTGATACGGAGATAAGTTACTTTTTTTTTTTTTTTAATGTTGACTGTTATTGAACCAGGTTGCCATTGTCTTTGTGAAAGTTACTTTTCTTGACTTCTTTTCAGGACTTATTTGGGGTGAGCATGGTTGTTCCTTTAATGAATCTTCATATCAAATCTCTAGGAGCGAGTCATACAGTTGCTGGAATCATAGGTGAGTTGCAGTACTTGATTTACAAAAGAATAAGATGAGGCCTGGATTCTGCCTTACTGCAAATTGGACATTGTAACATAATGTTTCCTTGCTAATAGCATAATAAAAAGTAAGGACAATTTCCAAGTAAAACTGTAAGAGCAGCTACACTCTGTTAGACCCAGAGACCTGTCCAAACTCATGCACTGACAGTAGCCAAAAGCATGTGCTTGGGAAAGAGCACACTTGGAAAGAACAAGGAAGTCTTGCAATAGTATTTGTACAACTCCTTTTCTAGTATCCAGGAATTCACAGCTTAGCAATTTAGGGAGCCAGAGGTGTTGCTTGTAGTTTTATTGTTATTTATACTTTGCAAATGGTACTTCTGCAGCTGGTTCTCCAAAGCTTTTCAATGCCCGTGATTGCTCCCAGTTTGATTAAAATCCTTACAGCTGTCTTGGCAAAATATTTATTCGCTTCCAGGAGTGTTTACAAATAAATTTCAAACATTTGGAATTTTATCTTAAAATATTTAGTGATAAGGTAAATTCTGTTGCTTTAAAGTGCCTTTTATGGCATTGTTTATGGGTTGGAGTGGTACAGTATATTCTTTATGTGGTTGACATGGGAGCTGTTACTCAGTTTTATTATTTTGCTTTTTTATTTAACATGTTGTGTGAAATAATTCTGCTTCTACACTGAGTTGACAGTATTATTTTAAGCAGCAACTAATCAGAAATATGTTTTCATTTCAACAGTCTGCTTTGATTTTTAACTTCAGAAAAAGCTGGGGTTTGAGGTGTATTCTTATGAATGAAAAAGTCTGGCAGATGTTTCTCTCTGCTTCTCTTTATTCCTTCTCTTCTGTCACTAAGTGCTGCTAAACTCCTAGCCTGCAAAATGAGAAAGTAGGATCTGTGTTTTCTTCAGGGCTGCTATGGTGCCTTGTAGTAGACTGAAACACCAAGTGGGAAGTCCCTTTCAGTAGTGAAATTCTCTCCTGATTCTGAGAAAGCAGTTACAAATGTCAGGATCTGTTTTGTTTAATACACCATACAAAGCAACATCATTTTACCTTACATAGTTCTATGACTTTTCAGCACTTTTTTCTTTTTTATTTTGTCATTCCCTGAAACTGTTTCCTTGATTAAAGGCTAAGCTCCACCCTTGCTTTGTCCTGCTCCCTCTTCCCATTCTTCTAGTAAACTATTCCCAGAATTTCGCGTTTTTTCATCATTTAAAATTTTGTGCAGTTTTCATTTAAAAAAAAAAAGCTTAATTTTTAATACTGGTATTTTGTTTGTTTTAGGATCTCTCTATGGTGTAATGCAGCTATTTTCCAGCACATTTGTGGTGAGTTCTAACACTGCGTTCCAGAGCATATTGGTATTTCTGTGGATCGTAGGTGGAAAAAGGGTGGGGTTAGTAATAGCACTTCTTGACATTTTGAAAATGCATTAAGTGTTCATATAAGCATTTTGGTTGGAGGGACCAATTTTCAATTTGCATGAAAAATGTCGGTTTCATTTATAAGGAATTGCCAGGTTTTTCAGACCCAAACAGAACACAGTTTTTAGACAAAAACTAGAATACAGATTTTGACTCGGACACATTATTGAGCAGGTCACAGTTACACAGGTTTATCTTCTCTAATGTTGGTGCTAGTACAGCAGTTCCCTTCTAAGCAGTAGCCTGTCCACAAAGCAGTCTCATGAGTCAGCTCTTCATAGCCTGTGATCTAGTTTGCCTTTCCCTGCTTAATGTGCAGTGACTTGTAATTCACTGTATGGTCTAAAATTAATCGTTGCATCTTTGCCATTTGTTTGGGGTTTTTTTCTATTAGCTATTGATTTTTTATACCCTAATGTTACCCTGGTACTAGTTTTCTAGTTTTGAAGAGAACAGATTATGAGAATGTCTCATAAAAAAACTGTTTCAGGCTTTGTTATGCAGGCCACCTGGGATAATTTCCTGCTACAGTTTTGTGGCATTTTCTTTGAATTGCAAGACCATTGTCCACTTTCTTAAAAACTGTTTCCTTTTAGGAATCAAGCTGGTTTATAAGCATGATAAATGCAAGTTTTCTGTTTGCCCTCTGCATAGCTACTTCTTACCTGTCTGCGCTCAGATGACAAACTCCTCATAGCCAAGATCATTGCTTTTAGGATGTTCCAACAAGTGTCTAATACGTAGCAGCCAGTGATGCAAACAAATATTTGTGGTTGGTTATGGTAAGATTTTCAGAAGGCTCTTACTGGTAATATTGTGTGATATTTATTGCAGGACTGTCTTTTTAAGAGGGAGATTTAAAAAAAAATACATAACATTAAATTGAATCATAGTTTTGGCAGGTACCCTGCCAGTAGGGCAGAACTCTGCTTATGACTTCCAGATTTTGAGCACTTAGGAATGCTGTGTAGTAAGTTTATTAGGCTTTCATTGACAGTCCTTTGATCTTTTTTCTCAATTTAATTTAGAAGTACTGATTGATCACTGCACATAGCATAGTGTTATAAAAAGCTAATCTTTCTTTCCTGCTTTGTGAAAGGGCTGCTGGAGTGATATAGTAGGAAGACGGTATTCCCTGCTTGCTTGTATTCTTCTCAGTGCACTGGGTTACTTCCTTCTTGGAACATCCACCACAGTGTTCCTGTTTGCCATTTCTAGAGTCCCTGTAGGTGAGTAAACACTTGGCATTCAGCAGTTTAAATTCCCTGTACTCTCAGCTTGAGAATTACTGCGGGAGAAGTCATGATAGGTGGAAGGCTGCATAAGCATAATCACCCAGCAGCACCAACTGAACCTTAGTATTGGAAAAGTCTCTACAAATCAAGAATTCTCATGATTTTTTTCCTGCAAATAATTTGAAATGTTGAGGCTTAACCCACCAGACAACTAAACCTCACAAAGCTGCTTACTCTAGCACTGAAGAATTTGTGATTAATGGAATTTTAAAAATATAAATCATACAGACTTGGACCATTGTTTTTTGAGATACCTTTCTGTCTTTTTTTTTTTTTTTGACTGAGAAATACATGTTTATTAATTGGTTTCTGTTTTGTTGCAGGTATTTTCAAACACACACTTTCCATCTCTAAAGCCCTGCTGTCTGACCTGGTGTCGGAGAGAAATCGCCCTTTAGTAATGGGGCGCTTCAATGCAGCCTCCAGCATGGGCTTCATTCTGGGACCTGTTGTTGGTGGCTACCTTGCAGAGTTCGAAGGTGGCTTTTACCAAACATCCTTTATCTGTGCCTCTATCTTCCTTCTGAATGGTGGTAAGTTGTATGTCACATTTTGCATCATGGGTCCCTTCATTCCTCACTTTTGTGTTTTTATGCCATCTGTAATACCTTGCATTCATAGTGTGTTTATCATCTATGGCATAAATATTTTGTGTACCCAAACTACTTTTTGAATTTGAACTTGTGTGGATGGGTGGGAATTTTGAAACAGTTATCCTCCAGGTGCTTCTTCTTTGTTTTGCCTATATCCCTTTTACATTCAGACACAAATGGGAATTTTTGATGTGCCCAAAGATGACGACTAGAAATCAGAATTTTGGCTTTAGCCATTAGATTTGTTTATATGGTGTGAGGGGCATCTCAGTGCTTTCCTTTCTTGCTTTCACTGCATTTAAAATTGAACTGATACTGTGAATAACACTAGACTTAATATTTGCAAACTTTTTAAGGACAAGTATTGTTGAAGTATTTTTTTAAATTGTTACAGTCAAACTAATGTCTTCCATGTAAAGTTGATGCAATTGAAAGAAATCAACTAATTTCTTTATCTATATAGGTCTTGTCTGGATGTTACCCTGGAGTGAAGAAAACACTGGCAACAGGGAGCATTACCAAGACAAAGGAACAAGCAGTTTCTCAGCAAGATCAAATCATGACCTGCATTTGAAATCAGCAACTAGTAGAGCTTTGACAAACAGTAGTTTTTTCCAGTCTCCATGGATCCAAGTTGCAACAGTGCTGAAGAAGATCAAAGGAATTGCGTGCTCTAATTTGTGGGATATATTTTTAGTGCGGTTCCTGATGTCTGTTGCTATTCTGCTGTACTATAGTAATTTTACTCTGGCCTTGGAGGAGAGATTTGGGGTGAAACCCTTGTTTGCTGGATACCTGATGAGCTACAGCAGTGCGCTTGGAGTCCTGGCTGGTTGTCTGCTCGGACCGATAACAAGGCTCTATGGGCACAACACTTACAGACTTCTGTTGCACTCCAGCACTTTTACCTGTGTGCTGATTCTCCTGTATGCATCAGCCCTGAGCATATGGATGGTCATTTTGTCCTCCACGTTCTTGGCCTTCTCCACTACTATAGGCCGTACCTGTATCATTGATCTGGAACTGACTGTTGGTGGGAACGAGGCCAGCGGTACACTCCTAGGTGTTGGACAGTCTGTGACATCAGTGGGACGTATTATTGCCCCACTCCTTTCTGGAATTGCTCAGGAGTTCAGTCCTTGTGGCCCTCCAAGTCTAGCTGTGGGACTAGCATTAGTTGCTATTGTGATAATGAATGCAAACAAACAAAAATACTGTAGTCATGGAAGTGTGAAGTTAAAAAATCAGTAATCACAATACTGGATTGCACAGATGTATCTTTACCTGCCAGGCTTGTACAGTAATTACATGATTTTTAAAGGGAACACATTATGGTCACGTGGAAGCAAGTACATACACATATTTCTGCTGCAGGGATGTTAACTCTAGACAAACGTTATTCTAACTGGTACCACTAGGACATTTCTAAGAGGGGCAGATGTTGCTATATTGTAGTGGCTGTGATTTTTTTAAATGGATTTTTAATGTTTTTGGAGGGGAAAAAAAGAATGTCAGGAAACGCACAAATCCTGCTTGTAGCTCATTTTTTAAACTGTTTAGATTGAAAGATTGTTTAAAAAAAGTGAATCAAAGGTGAATTTTTGTTATTTAATCAGGAGAATTTGCAATATGTTTGGCCTTAATTTCTTATGCTGTGGTCTGTTTCCCTTTGTCTCTTGTGACGGTAGCCTATATAACAGGGTGTTTGCTTATGTGATTTTTGTGTAGCATATTTTGTCCACAAAGCTTTCTGCAGACCATGATTAGGCACTCTGGGGTAATCATGCAATCCCTGCTGATTCCTGGTTTTTCCCAAGTAACGGAATTGGGTATATGCTAACTTCATGTACTAGAAGACCTAATTTTAGAATAATACAAGGCCATTCATACTGAAACTGAGGCTGACTTGCAGTTTTATTGAAATTTGAACTGGTGGCTTCTATTTAGTAATAATTTCTACTGAGCAACTTTGTCATAAATTATTTGTTTATCTTTCTGTGCAATTTTTCTCCCTTCATTTTAAGAATAAATTTCCTTCTTAATTCTCTCAAATGACTGTAAAGGTGTGCTGGAGCAACTAGCAGTAGTTCATGGATCTGGATTAATGCATCCTGTCTCATCTCAGGCGTAAGTGACATTTCAGTGACAAGAGAAAAATGGTGTTGTTGGTATTTTAGTCTTCATTTGTGTGCATGGCTTAACTGTAGAGAGGTTACTCTCAGAGCTGTACAGAGAGTTGCAGCACTCCTGTGCTATTTACCATTCAAGCTCATTACTTGAGTCACCACTGTATTTTATATGAAACATGGAAAAAATGTATTTTGCACTGATAATGTTCCATATGAGTTTCGTTATATTACTTGATGAAAGTACAAAGTCAACTGTGTATAAGTGTTTGGTTGTGGGGGGTTGTGCAATTTAGTTATCTCCTTGAACACGTCAGTGCAAACACTATTCCTGCTTCAGGTGAGTCGTGGATGCTGTTCTGCATTTTTTATTTTCATTTTCTTCTTTACCTTTTCCTCTGCCTACTAGCATTCAAATAGTTGTTGAAACCTTAGTGATTCCAGTGGCAGCACCATAGGAATTCATATATAGATCTCTGAATTTATTTATTGACATAATCAGTGATTTCAGTACATATCCTCAGAATTCTTTGTTACAATAGTCTGTGGTTTATTTCTCCCTAGGAGCTTGAGGCATTTTCAAGTCTCTTACCTTATCTTGCCTTTCTTGGTAGATGCCCAAAACATTATTGCTCTAAATATCCTATTTTCTTTCTTTCCATCTTATAATTTTTCTTTCTTTACCTAAAACCACCCTTCTGTTAGTAAGGGGCTTCTGTTTTGCATCTCTAGCAAGGGGTTAAGGAAAAAGGTTGAAAAAAATTAATATATATAAATGATTTAGTATTTTTTCCAATACTCGTTCATTATATGATGTAACATAACATTTACTCTTCTAAGTTGCTGCACTGATTTAATCTGACTTCCGTAAGCGACTATCCTAATACATATCCTATTGGTTGTAGAAACCTCACAGTTGAGAAGTCTGTGGAAATCTGTGGTCTTGGGGACGTGTTGCAACACATTTTACGAAATTTTTTACTTGTAGGTCAAAATGATTTCTGAAGTGCCACAGAAACATTTCTTTTCTGTACAGGTACAGAAAAATTGCACTTTTTTTTTTTAAGGACTAGAAATAAAATGAAGTGACATTCCACATGTATCATTTTGCCACTGTGTTTTTTTTCCCATCTTCCTCTGCTGAAGCTACAGCACAAAATCGAAGTGTTCAAGTCAATATGAAGTGCAAATACTTTTTTTCTTTTCCTCAAGCTATGGTTAAAATCATTTGAATCTCTCTACAAAGGGCACAGGAACCAAGGATTCAACCAAGAAGTGGCTTGGCAGTGAATGAAAAAGAAAAAAGTAAAATGGAGAACTCAGAAATTTTGAGATGAAGTCTTTAAAGCTACTATCCCTAGTTCCTGGGGGCCACATTTGTACCCCTTGTGTTGCCATAACCGTGCAAGTTCAGAGAGTGAAGATTCAATGACATTCCTGCAGATACGGAGATGTGATTCCCCCTTTTAAGTTGAGGGAGGAGCAGTTGCAGATAATTTTGGCTACAGTCTAGTGGGCAAACTACTGAATTACTCAGCAGTTTCTTGAATCCAGTTGTAGTATCAGTAGAAGACTGTAACAAACCAGATCTGAATATGGACTAAAGGAAAACAGTTTCTGCCAGCAAACCACAGCAAATTAGGATTTTTCTCTTGCTTGCTGTTACTGTATTTTGGGTTGGTTTTCTTGGGCCTGTAGGAAGGGTTGGGTTTTGGGTTTGGTTTGTTGGGTTTTTTTGCTCTTTGCCCTCCAAAATTTTCCCCATGGTAAAAGTGATTTTTTTGACCATTTTGATCAGCTCTTGTTGAAGAGGCTGTGTACACAAAATAGTAATTTATTTTTGTAAAAGAGCTGGTATCATATGATATGTACTGATTTTGTTGCTTTTAAATGATAAACAAATGTAAGATCTTTTTTCCTGTTGGGGTAGGCTGTGTACTTTTGAAGAGATCCTTTGTAAACATACCAGTTGTGGGGAGTTGACCCTGGCTGGACACCAGGTACCCACCAAAGCCACTCCCTTCTGGAACTGGACAGGGGTGAGAAAATACAACAAAAGGCTCATGAGTTGAGATAAGGACAGGGAGAGATCACTCACTGACTACTGTCATGAGAAAAACAGACTCAACTTGGGGAGATAATTGAATTTATTACCAATCAAAATCAGAGCAGGATAATGAGAAGTAAAATAAATCTTAAAAACACCTTCCTGCCACCCCTCCCTCCTTCCCGGCCTCTGCCTCCTCCCCTGCTGCAGCGCTGGGAGATGGGGAGCGAGATGGTCAGTTCATCACACGCTGTTTCTGCTGCTGCTCAGAGAGAAGAGTCCTTCCCCTGCTGCAGTGTGGAGTCCCTCCCACTGGAGACAGTCCTCCATGGATTTCTGCAATGTGAGTCCTTCCTACAAGCTATGGTTCTTCACTAACCACTCCACCATGGGTCCCTTTACCACAGGGTGCAGCCCTTCAGGAACAGACTGCCCCAGTGTGGGTCCCCTCCAGGCTCACAGGTCCTGCCAGCAAACCTGCTCCACCATGGGCTCCTCTCTCCATGGGCCCACAGGTCCTGCCAGCAAACCTGCTCCACCNACTTGTAGGTCAAAATGATTTCTGAAGTGCCACAGAAACATTTCTTTTCTGTACAGGTACAGAAAAATTGCACTTTTTTTTTTTAAGGACTAGAAATAAAATGAAGTGACATTCCACATGTATCATTTTGCCACTGTGTTTTTTTTCCCATCTTCCTCTGCTGAAGCTACAGCACAAAATCGAAGTGTTCAAGTCAATATGAAGTGCAAATACTTTTTTTCTTTTCCTCAAGCTATGGTTAAAATCATTTGAATCTCTCTACAAAGGGCACAGGAACCAAGGATTCAACCAAGAAGTGGCTTGGCAGTGAATGAAAAAGAAAAAAGTAAAATGGAGAACTCAGAAATTTTGAGATGAAGTCTTTAAAGCTACTATCCCTAGTTCCTGGGGGCCACATTTGTACCCCTTGTGTTGCCATAACCGTGCAAGTTCAGAGAGTGAAGATTCAATGACATTCCTGCAGATACGGAGATGTGATTCCCCCTTTTAAGTTGAGGGAGGAGCAGTTGCAGATAATTTTGGCTACAGTCTAGTGGGCAAACTACTGAATTACTCAGCAGTTTCTTGAATCCAGTTGTAGTATCTGTAGAAGACTGTAACAAACCAGATCTGAATATGGACTAAAGGAAAACAGTTTCTGCCAGCAAACCACAGCAAATTAGGATTTTTCTCTTGCTTGCTGTTACTGTATTTTGGGTTGGTTTTCTTGGGCCTGTAGGAAGGGTTGGGTTTTGGGTTTGGTTTGTTGGGTTTTTTTGCTCTTTGCCCTCCAAAATTTTCCCCATGGTAAAAGTGATTTTTTTGACCATTTTGATCAGCTCTTGTTGAAGAGGCTGTGTACACAAAATAGTAATTTATTTTTGTAAAAGAGCTGGTATCATATGATATGTACTGATTTTGTTGCTTTTAAATGATAAACAAATGTAAGATCTTTTTTCCTGTTGGGGTAGGCTGTGTACTTTTGAAGAGATCCTTTGTAAACATACCAGTTGTGGGGAGTTGACCCTGGCTGGACACCAGGTACCCACCAAAGCCACTCCCTTCTGGAACTGGACAGGGGTGAGAAAATACAACAAAAGGCTCATGAGTTGAGATAAGGACAGGGAGAGATCACTCACTGACTACTGTCATGAGAAAAACAGACTCAACTTGGGGAGATAATTGAATTTATTACCAATCAAAATCAGAGCAGGATAATGAGAAGTAAAATAAATCTTAAAAACACCTTCCTGCCACCCCTCCCTCCTTCCCGGCCTCTGCCTCCTCCCCTGCTGCAGCGCTGGGAGATGGGGAGCGAGATGGTCAGTTCATCACACGCTGTTTCTGCTGCTGCTCAGAGAGAAGAGTCCTTCCCCTGCTGCAGTGTGGAGTCCCTCCCACTGGAGACAGTCCTCCATGGATTTCTGCAATGTGAGTCCTTCCTACAAGCTATGGTTCTTCACTAACCACTCCACCATGGGTCCCTTTACCACAGGGTGCAGCCCTTCAGGAACAGACTGCCCCAGTGTGGGTCCCCTCCAGGCTCACAGGTCCTGCCAGCAAACCTGCTCCACCATGGGCTCCTCTCTCCATGGGCCCACAGGTCCTGCCAGCAAACCTGCTCCACCGTGGGCTCCTCTCTCCATGGGTCCACAGGTCCTGCCAGGAGCCTGCTCCTCTGTGGGCTTCCCATGGGGTCACAGCCTCCTTTGGGCATCCACCTGCTGTGACATGGGGTCTTCCAGAGGCTGCAGGTGGATCTATCTCTGTACCCCTCTGGTCCTCCATGTCCTACAGGAACAAAGCTGCCTCACCACGGTCTTCAGCACAGGCTACAGGGGAATCTCTGCTCCAAAGCCTGGAGCACCTCCTCCCCTCCTTCTGCACTGACCTTGGTGCCTGCAGGGTTGTTTCTCTCACTCCTCTCTTCTCTGGCCACAACTGCTTCTACGCCATAACTTCTGTTTGCCTTCTTTAATATGTTATTAGCCACTGATTGTCTTGGCCTTGGCAAGTGGTGGGTCCATCTTGGAGCCAGCTGGCATTGGCTCTGTCAGACAAAGGGAAAGCTTCTGGCAGCTTCTCAGAGAAGCCACCTCTATATCCCCCCTGTTACCAAAACCTTGCCATCCAAACCCAATACACCAGTTCTGCAGACTTCCGTTTCTTGTTCAGTTTTCTTTCTTCTGAATTTACTCACTGCGTAAATCATCGTGGAGGTCAGTACCATTCTCTTCTTCTGAGAACAAGTTGATTATTGAACAGATAATGCAGCAACGGAACAGGACAAGTGCTGTTTATGATCTGGCTTGTTTGTTACTTCAGCTTCCCTGTAGTGCCATTTCATTCCTGCTTCCAGGAACCTCTGTGGGTGCTGCCAGACCCCATTTGGTTATGGGTATTACAGGATACCCTTGGGTAAATAATCCTTTTTAGCTTGGCACTTTGGCATTTGAAAACCCAAAACTTGCCTGTGCTGTTATTGCTAAAATATTGAAGACTGATTCACAAAGAGCTGATCATGAATCTTGTAAGATCATGAATCTTGTAGGAGTGTATTGGAGTCTGAACCTTAAGAATCAAATAATTGTGAGTGGAGGTCAGGCTGCTTTTAGAAATGAAAGAGTATACAGTTTATTTTAAAGGGAAGTCCTGAAAAACTTCTGTGTTCATTTACAAAGAGAAATTAATTCAAATTTTTAATTATTTTAAATCTCAGCACCAAAGAACTATTTTTTGAGATGTGCTACACGATAGGAACCAGTGTTCCATTCTGTCAAATATCTAATAAATAGGAGGTCTCAGAGAAGAAGAATGAAGTAAGCTGAAGTATTTAAAATTTCCTTTTTGTGGCAAAAAATTACTTTTTGAAACAAAATCTGTGGCAATTAGGGTGCTATGTTTATGCACATTTAAAAGGATATTTTTATAGGATCAGAGCTCTTGTGGTACAAAAAGCATTCCAAAAGAAAAAGGCAAAATCCTTCGTCTTTCCTTCAGGGGATGGGGGATGTTAAATGAACTTGGACAATTTTGGAAATGGTGACCAACTAAAGCACTTTTTGGAGTGTCAGCCGACATCTGAAATTGGTGGACTTGGCAGCTCTTGAAAAAGTTGGTGCAGGGTGCAGTGTGTTTGCTCCCAGAGCCCAAGATACTCTTCATAGCAGCAGGCATGTTATTTTGGCAAAAATTTTAACTTTGTTTTTCTGTGTGATTTCTATGTGGCTTTAGTGCAGAAGGATATTCTTGAGTTTTTAAATTGTTATGCAGCATGGTTTTCTTTTGTTGAACTGGTTTTAGTGGAATTTGCATTATACTTTAGTAGCAAGTAGGACAGCCCTTAAATTTTTGCCTCTTTTGGCAAATTATTCTTGGGGTTTTTTTCAAGTATCTGCCTAAAAAAGGTAACTGGGTGTCTATCTCCTCTGGGCCTTGCTATACTTACTTTCTTATCCTATTTACTTTCAATTTATAGACCTCTCAGGAGCTGAAGGGGAAATCTTCAGAAAACCCTAATTCAGAGTGGAACTATATTTTCCTGCTGTCCCTAAAACTGGACTTTCTTCATCAAAAATTCATTAAAATATCTATACTACAGAGTGTACTGGGGAGTTTGTCTGGAAACAGTATTTGTATGTGGCTTTGGCAAGTTTCCCGGTCACTGCTGAAGATCTGGTTTCCTCGAAAAAGCGAGAAACATTGTCCTCAGTCAATACATGACTTTCCCCATCAGGTGGTGCTCGAGGACAGATTTATTGGGCATTTCATTCTCCAGCAGACAAACTGATAAAACGTGAAGGATGTGTCTCCCCTGCAGGCTCAAAAAAAGTGCTAACTTGTTTTTCTTTACAGGAAAGAGAAAAACAAAAAAAAAAAAAAAAGAAAAAGGCAAACCTCTGACCCAAACCAGAGTAAGAGTTGAATGAAAAGGGCTACCTGGAACAGTGCCTGTGTCACCTGCTGCTGTCATTGCTACTGAAAAGGAGAGTATCCAGGAAATCAGTTCCCAAACATGACGAGGGGCTGATTCAGCAGTAGTGGAAAAGAGCCTGAAAAGGGTGGGAAGAGCAGAAGTGAGGAAGGCAGAGAGTACTCACAAGGACACAGAGTCCCAGGAGATTAGTGATTCTGCTTCACAGTGTGACCATGCTGGAGATGTGCCTTGATGCATGTGTTCTGTGGATTTCAAAGTTCTTTGAAAAGATAACAACATGCTATCATGTTTTGGAGCACCAAGAGCTTAAGATCATATTTCATAAAAACGACCTTCAATTTGATGTACTTGTACTATGGGGCACCACTTCAAGCACAAATAATGTGAGCATGCCCTGCATTAATGGGCAACCAGCATAGCAGTAAATCCTGAAACCTGCATTCATTATTTAAAATTGTACCATAAAAAATAACAGCCGTTTGAAAAAAAATGAAAGGCAGCTCTCCCTAGATAGAAGACAAGTGCTTGGTCATTACCAGCACATGAACAAGAAAACTCCACAGACAGTAAAGTAAATGTTGGTGTGCAACATTTCACATTTATTTATTTGGTCAAATTTCAGATGGGCCTAATATAAAACAGCTAATCTAAGCAATCTGATCTGTAAGGAGGATGTTGTCTCAAAACTGAAATCAAAACTAGAGGCTTTTTTCTTAGTCAAACATGATCCAAATAATGCAGTGACAGAGCATTCCCTGACAATTTGACAGATGAAAGTACTTTCCTGTTGAAAGACAAATTTAAATTTGTTTTTAAAACTTCCTGGATTTGTTTGAACCCAATTTTATTTCCAAACAGGAGATGATCATTAATGGACAGCTAAGTATTGATTTACACAAAAATCATTTGTTGAGAATATCCATGAACATTTGACTGAGGTTTATAGGGTTTACAAAGCCATTCCTCTGCATCTTAGACTTTGCATTTGCCACACAGCAGAAACTTCCATAGCTGGAACAGAGGAAAAAAACCAAAGGACCTGTGCTAGGGAAAGAGTTTAGGAAGGTTTGATATTTCAAATACATACATGAAATAAATATTTTGGAAATACTGTTAGAAGAAGGAAAGTCTTACATTCCCATTTATCAACCCCCACCCATGAACATTTGAAAGAAATCTACCTTGTGATCTTAAAAGGAAACTCTGATTTTTAATAGTTCTTTCAAAACAAGCTTAAATTAAAAAAAAATTAATCTTATTGCCCACAGATTCAGAAATGTGCTAATGAAAGAGAAAAGTTATGATTTCACAGTGTACATTCTTCAATGAAAGTTATCAATCTTGTAACAAGTAGAATGAAAATTATTTCTGCATTGTACTGAAATGTGTATCTGTGCTAAAGCAAGCTCAGTACTTAGATTAAGTGGGACAGAAAGTGCAAATTCCTGAGAGCTACAGTTAAGTATCATTTATTTTAATGCACCCTCCCTTCCCATATGCCCTCAAATGGCAGCCATTGACTCTAGCATCAAGAAGTCCATGTTATTAAGGTGCACAGTGACTTCAACTGATTCCAGGGCCTCACTGTGCTACTTTTCTGTAAAAACAAGTTAGATGGAACATTTTTGTTCCTTGGAGTGCATAGCTCAGACAAAGAAAAGATTATCTTTCCCCTTTTACAGATGAGGAAACAAAAAGTAAAACAAATTAACCAGGGTCACAAGCATGAGTGAATGAGCTTTCTTGAGTCTCAGTGGTCCCTGACTCAAACAGGAGACTGCTCGCTTTGTCTATGTGCAGTGCTCTGCAACTATTCTACTGCCGTGTTTGCATGACATTGCAACCAAGTGACTAAGGTGCAAAAAAGCAATTTTGATTCAGAACATTATTTATCAACTTGAAGTTTTCTCTTCTTAGGCCTTCTGATGTCCTGGTAAGTGCTCTCAGTTCTTGCTGACATAAGTGAAAGCCAAGGTAATTCAGTTTTTCTTTAGTGATCCTTAGTACCTTTCAAAGGTAACATATTGCCAAAAATTCAGAAAGTAAAAATTCAAGCTATTCAGGTCTTGTGTCTGTTGCAAGTCCTTTTTATAAGCCATACTTGCAATTCTGCCCCTACAGCTTGTTTCTTCTCTTCTTCCTCTTTTTCTGTGTCAGAGGTCTTTGAGCAAGCTAGGCTTCAGGAATATATTTATTCTTCTTTAGAAGTCTATATGATAGGTGCATTGTGCAATTTTCAGTGTAATTCATATTAAAGCTCTGGTTAAAACAGGTATTATTGATTATAAATAAAATCTGAAATGATACACAAGTTTGGGGGTATTTTTTAAGAATCCATTCATCACTGGACTTTCAACAATGATTTCAATGGACAACTGGGTTTTGAACCTTCATGACTTGGTTCCACAAGAGATGATGTGATAAGGCACATTTCCATAGTAACTTAACAGTGGAACTAATGTAATTAAATTAAAGTATTGACATAAGTTATTTATAAAAGATATATATATATATTTTGTCTTTAACTTTGCAATTGATCCAGTATTCCTTTCACTTAGTTGATGGAGATGACTTAATTCAAATGGAAGTGGTTAGACCCAGATTGAGGCTTGTTTTGTTGTTTTAATGGATCCCATAGTCTGATCAGATAGTTTAGAATCCTAATTCAGTAAGTCCGTGTTTTATTTTCAATAGTTCTTCTTTGGCTAATGTTCAGTATGGCTGGTTCTCAGGCTTATTTCTCTGCCTTTCCCCTTGCGATGCCTGCCTAACTAACCGTGGCGGTGGCATAGGTCTTGCTGACCCATGGTCTGCAGTCAAATCTTCCCTGCTCAAAGTGCCAAATCTTGGTCTTGTCAGCAGTGGCTGCCTGAACCCAATGGACGGCTGAGGCAAGGTGCTTGGGTCCTGCTGCTCTCCTTGTCCATCCTGGCTCCCGTCAACTTCGTTCTTCCACTCCACCCTAAACTCAGGGAGAGGCCTCTGTTGTCTCAGTCTCTGGTCTCTCAAGATTTTCCCTGCTCTGGGTCTTAGATTGAGCACTGTGGTAGCAGCATCCAACTCAGAGTCACTGCTGTCACCCACTGTTAATTGAAAGCAAAAGTATAATTTTAGGTGCAGAATATAGCCATTTCAGGAATATTTGAGTAACAGCACACTGAGCCCTTGCAGCCACAGAATAAAGTTTCCCCATGTTTTCTATATTCACTGCTTTCTGATTAGACCCAGTAACAGCCCCCTAACTCTGCCAAAATGGAGGATAGATTTGACTTTAAAACATCCCTCCCCTCAAAAGTGAGATTTTTAGGAAGGCCTCACTCAGCTGCTCCTTGATTGCCAAGTGCCCCCTTGATTGAGGTGACATTTCCCCTGTTCTGTGAAATTTCCAGTTCTCTGGACAGAAAAATCTCTCTCTCTTTGAGCTTGGGGTCTAGTCCCTGCTTACATCCAAGCAGGATACCAAAATTAGATTTCTCGCCCTCACATCTCATGAAATCTAAAGTGAGAGGAATTTCCAGAGCACAACATGTACAGGGGCTCTAGAAACTCGACTTTGGAAAAGGAGGGTCAATACTCTACCAGGCAAAGGATCTCTCAAGGTCAATGTACAGATGGGTGGAAATATCCCATCCTTAATAAGCCTGAATGTAAGACATGAAACAGAATCAACAGAGCAAATCTTATAGGTGGCAAGTGCTGCAGACTCTTCCTCCCACTCACAGCAGGGTAGAATATGCTCTAGGGAAAGCTGGCATAATTATTTAGGGAATGCTCCTAAATGATCACTGCCAGGTAAACCAAGATGGAAATTGCCTGGATGTGCACATGTGCATATATTTTTCCCCAGCAGACTTCTTTAAAATGAACTGACATCTTCATCAAAACTTGCACACTTGAGTCATTTGATAATAATTTTAACAAGAATTTATGAATGCCTCAGATTTGTTCTTAGACTTTATTCAGATATGATGTTTTAAATATATCAAACTAAACAACGGTGTATTGTGCAACTGTCATAAGAACAACTTAGATTATTAGCCTTCATGTTATTTCTTTTAAAAAGGTGAGGAAGGGGTCAACAAAATATATCACCATGTAATTGTCCATTCACCCAGATAATTGTATTTCAAGGAAGGTCTTCATCAGACTATGTTTTCAGGCTTTTTTCACTTCTAAATATGTCAAATAATATATTTTTTGACAATTGAATAATCTGGAGGCACATTTTCTCTTTAATTCTAGGTGACAGTAGGTGACCTCTGCAGACTAACTACAGAATAAAAGGCATCCTGCACTCAGGAGAGCAAAGATATAATTAGTAACAGACAAAACCACAGTCTATTGTTAAATTAATTGGGAATAGTGGAAAACTAATTGGAGTGGAGATCAGGAAATTTTAGCAACTTTGCAGATATTTCTTCTTCCCAGCAAGAGATCTTGATGACAGCTCATCATGAAAGAAAATGTTCCCCAGTATGGTATAAGCATGGTAATGAAAGCAGTAACAATCAAAAGTAATATATAGAATTGGGCAAAATTTTCACATCAAATAGTTGTGCCCCTACTGATTTTTTAATTTTTTTTTTTTTTTTTTGGTTAGAATTCCAGAACTCCAATATAAAACATTAGTGAGTTTAGGCAGGGGAAAAAGAATGACAATTTGGTTGTAAACCACAGCATTTTGAGTTCTTCATGACAACAATAAACTAGACCAAATGTCCTCATTGCCCTCTCTTGTTTGGTTCTCAGAGCAGTGTCCTCCACCCTGATGCCAGAGAAAAAAGAACCAAATAGGCTCATAATCCAGGAGGGATATCTGGACATTATGGAATAAAGATGAGGAGAATGAGCCATGGCAGTGTTCATGGTGCAAGAGTTGCAGGCTGCTGCTTGCAGGAGGAGATAAGGAGATGTGCTGGGAGGACTATGCCAGTATGGAATAGGAAGTGAGAAAGCCCCACAAAACCCTGCTGTCCAGGGCATTTATTTACACTCAAATTTCTGCTTTAGGACCCACTATTTTGAATGCTCTAATATGCTGATTTCTCTACAACATCCCTGGAAAAACTTTCCTTCTATGTAAGCAAATGACTGCAGCACAGAAAGAGAAAAGCAGAAAAATTTCATTACCTCTGGAAGATGTTTTATTTCGCACTCGTAGTTTCTCTGGGAGTTTAGTGTTTTTAGGAAGTGAAAGGAATCTTTTTGTATTTGCTCCAGCCTGCATGCAAAGGAAACAAAACATTTTAAGTCACTGCAGACTAGAGTACCTGCATAATGTGTGTAAAGATGCACAACTGAGGCTTGAACAGGTTTATGTAGCTAAAGGGCTGGAGAGTAGTTTGGGATTAGCTAATATGTGATCTTTTACTACACACTCAGTGCTGATTGCTGGCTGAAGTCTGTGCTAAGGTAAAGACTGAATAATCTCAAGCAGTTTAATCAAATGAAAGCCTAGTGATATGCCCTCTGAGATCAGAGTTAATAAAAGTAAGTATGGTCTCTAACCCCAGCCTTGCCTGAACAGGTTTCCCAAAGGAAGGCAAATGCTGCAAGCACGGCACTTCGTGCAGCTCCATGTTTAAAACTTGTTTGAAACTTTTTATCAGTCAGCTGCAAAAGTTTGGTCAAGACTGAAACTTGGGCTCAAGAACTAATCTGTATTCTGATCCTGCAAGTGCTTTTTACATATAAATGACTTTATGCACTTGACTAGTCACACTGAAGTCGATGAGGAAGTTAGGCACCAGCATGATCATTTACCAGTTCAGGGCATAAAATCCTTGTTTTCCCCAGACTAAGCTTTAAAGGCTCTGGGAACAGACTACATTTCATACTTCCTGGAACATGAGAGGTACTTTCCAGGACAAGTTGCTTTTTTTTAAATTCATAAGTTTCTCAAGGACATCCTTTCTTACGTTTGCTACAAAGATTTTTAGAATTTTTACAGTCTACCAGCTCTCCTCTGCTCATACCATTCCTTGTGGCAGAACCAAAGGAAAAGGGAACCTGAAAGGAAATTTTTTTTCCCTTAGAGATTTTTCTCTTTGGAGTTTTATTATTTTCCTCTTTCTCCTCTTCCCTCTGTGGAGGATTTATCCAAGGATAATTATTCTTAAAATTATAGCCTGTGTGTTTTAAAAAGTTGTTAGACATCCTTTTTCTCTCCCTGCCCCAAAAGTCCTGCTGAGTCTCCTCACTATTCCACACAGTAAATAATTTCATTGTATGAAAAAGATAACATACATAACTGTGTTTGAGAGGAAAAAAAATCATTCAGAAACAGTCTTATTGTCATAATTAACACCACAGTAGCTCTGGTAATGACCATCTATGAGGTACAGCCCTTTTAGAGACATTATTCCAGCCTCAGCTGCTGAAGGACAACTGTATTAATGAAGACAACAGTCACTAAGTATCCCTGCAACCTTGAAAATACATATTTATAGGATGGCTAATTTCCTTGATACCTGATATGATTCAGAAGATCAGTTTCCCTGCTTAATTAGTGTGTTCCATTCCAATATGGTTGGAAGTTTACAACTGCAGGATTGCCTCAGAGAGCCAAATATTATCATGACACAGCAATCCTTGTAAATGGAAGGAGTTTTCCCAACCAGTATCAAAATCTGAAGGCCTGACTACATTTTATGAATACTAAAAAGCATATGACATTTTTTAGGTGAAGAGCTTGCTCTGACTGATGTGGTCAAAAGTCCTCTCCCATATTTTGGAGCATATTGTAAGTAGCTTTTCTATCTCAAAGTCATTTTTAACCTCAACCATCCACACTTCATTAAAATACTGATAGAGAATACTGATCATCCCCACATTGTGTACAGAGCCTGTCCAGCTTCTCTGAGGTAAAATTATGGCAGCAGATCCCACTCCCGTATCACATTCTACAAGACTGAAGCTTTGCTGAAGGTGTCAACACAAATTAAGGGGCTCATGTGTCCAACTCAAGGTGTAAGCGTGATATTATATGTGCAGTTGTCTTCCAAATTCAGGATTTTTTCCTGCATGTCAGAAGATTGTTTTTTTCTGCATCACAATTAGCTACAAAGAGCTGCTTTCAATAAAAATTAAAATTAAAAAAACAAACAGACAAAAAAAATAAACCAAAAACCACCACAAAATGCAAGTACCGGTCTTTCCCTTGACAGGCTGTTTGTTTTTCTCAGGCTTTCCCTAAGGCTGTGCCGGCGACGGATCAGAATTTCTTTGGCCTGCTTTTCGTTTGCATCTGCAGCCAGGCTATGTCGGTTGTAGGACATTGTCTGAAATATAAAAGCAGTGATCACAGCCTGGAAAGCATGATGTCAAATGTGTGAGAGTATATGAGCACAGAAAAACAGGCTTTTTGCTTTAATAAGCATCATAAGTCCTTGTGAACAAGATCATATTGCAGATGATTAAGAACAAGAAGAATAATTATGCTGAGAATGTTTTTATTCATCTCCTTCACAACCGCTTGCTCCTTTTGTTGGTTTTGTTTCATTTTTTTTTAACCTGCTGATATTTATAATGAAAGAGAAAATGGAAGAAGCTGGCTTAACACCATGTTTACCCCCTCGCTGTAGCAGCTTGGTCAGTATGTCAGTAGAGGACGCGTATTTGAAAGTGATCAGTCCCCTAGAGGGAAGTCATTTTTACCTCCAGCAAGCTGAAGCTTGCTCAATTTTTGAATGTTTTCCAAGGGCTCAGGCATTCAAACTACTTAGCCACAGGAGGATAAATGTGAAATGTCTTTTTGCTTTTATTTCACTATTTTTCCAGCTCATCATCCCTGCTCTTAATACAAACAACTTTAAACTGGAGGCAAATACATAATCTAATCCCATATCATGAAGTGACCAAAATACTGATACAAGGAGACAGTGTTGGATTGAATTGGCACTTATGATCCTACTTTATTACTGTAGGTGTCTTCGAGATAATAAGACAAAAACATTAAGCCTTATCAACAGTATAAGATCAAGTAAGTATTTATACAAAGGAATGTGAATATGCTACTGTACATAGGACAGAATATGGGTTCAAGGCAACAGAAGTAAGAGCATTATTTTTATTACATGATAGAACAGATGTACTAGCTCAAAGATGTGTTAGGAAGATAATCAGTATATTCAAAGAGCAGTAGGATATTTAAGTAGGCAAAAGTTCATCCTTACTCGATGTCGTATTTGGTAGAGATTCTTTGTTAATATTTCTCGCATGTTTTCCATTTCAGTGGGAGAAAGGGGCTTTATCTTTCCTTCATGGTAGTCACTGTGACAGAATGGGAAAAAAAAGGAAAATGGGAGAGAGAGAGAGAGGGAGGGAGAGAGACAAGAATGTTTTTATTTTTATGGTCAGGAATGACATTTGAATTATTTCCTTTGTTAGAGGTGGAAACAACATTTCAAAACAACCAACTAATATATGAAAATGTAACATGTAGAAATGAAATCTTGATTTCATTTGATTCAGTGGTAAGACACAAAACTCAATCTCCAAAATGTGATATGAATTACAATAATTTGTAAATTTGATTTAGGTACTTTTCAAAATGCCCCTCAGGCTTCCCTTGTAGCTATTCTCAGCAGACAGGCAGGCACATGTTCAAGTCCACCTCCTCTCTACCCAGTAGATCAATGTTCCAGGGAGCAGCTGTCCCGGTAAAACTACACACCCCGGAAGAACACAGCACTTCACGTGAAGCTACAGGCAAAAGGCTCTTGTTTCACATCCTCTTACTGTTCTGTGACATTAGGACACGAAGTATCCTAAGTCAAAGTGATTATCCTGCCTACAGCCCGGGCTGTGAAATAAATTACGTGACCCAGCTGAGATGCTTGGCCATGCTGGCATCGCTTGCTTACCTGAGAGACACTGACGATGGGACCTTGCTTATCATTCCACTCTCTGCCATCTCAATGGCATGCTTGATTTCTAGCTTCTTGTATAAAGAAACAATGCTGGATTTGGGCTGGTTCTCACGGATTAGAAGTCTTCGCAGGTATTTATTGTCGAACTTTTTAAACCTGTACATGAGGCAAACCAGCCCAACCAGTTAATTTTTACTGTGCATAGTTAAGGAAAGCCAGTATATTGCAGTTAATGAAATTTTAGAGGACTTAATTCTCTGGGAATGTGTCTGTTCATGTTAACAACCTAATGCTGAGTAACCTAAGAAAGAGTCAATTTCAACTTTATTTCAGATAGATAGTCTTAACCTCTGTTTTGGTTAATATGTTAATGGACAGTCTCCCTAGAAGCAACTTTAAACTTTTAGGTATTCTGTGTTATTAGAAAATATTATTTTTAATTCTCTGTTTTCATCAAGACAAAGAGAACATTAAATATTTACTGTAATAACAAATAAAAGGCCAAAATTTGTATCAACTGCTTTTTCTTTGAAATTTTAGCCTGCTTTTGTAAAACTTTAGAAGTTCATCCTTTCTCTAAAGCAACTGCACCCTCTTGGATGTTTAGTGAAAAAATATTGATTACAGCTGGTGTTGATTTTGTTTGTCAGAAAATATTTTGCCCTCCAGACATTCTGAAATTATTCTTGAATTTGGGTATGAAGGTCATGAAGAGGTGGGACTCTCCTTTGCTCTGTAATCTTTTCTTTAAAGATCTCACACAGACTGGAGGAGAATCAGGCTGAGTAAAGAAAAGTTGTACCCATGTCAGGCATATGTCAGGAAAGTGTCTTCACTGTGTTGCCCCCAAGTCATTTGGAGAGGGCTCTCCTCAGCCATTCCTGCTGGTGCTATTCTCTCTTTATATAAAACACCTAAATTCTTCTTGGAGCAGAGACTAGACCAGTGCCCATGCTTTGGGTCTAAAGAATTTGGGTGTAAAAGGAATTAGATCCAACCTAATGAGGATGATGATTCAGCAGATAAAGTAAAAATATGAATTATTCAGGTAATCTTAACTGATACTGAGTCTTAAGTAAAACCATCAAGAACTGTGGAGCTGCCTGCCCTTAGGATCTCAAGTGTATCTCATGCCAGCTGCTGCCTTGATCTTTCTAGAGGAAATCCAAAAGCTTTTGTACGTTTGCCGTCAAGTAGGAAACTAACCCATCACTTAACTCCCCAAAGAAATACAGTTTGCAGGAAGACAGCTGGGAAGGGTGAAAGGCTCAGCAGACATACAGGAAATGCTCTGCAACAGTCAGAATCATGCACCCTCAGAAGGTACTATACTTCACCCTGGGATCAGAAGGCTGCCTTTCTTCCCAGCTGCCGATTCTGTTCTACTTGCTTGTGGTTTAGTAAAAGACATTGTTTTGCTACTTTCCCTTTGAAACCCACATGTTCTAAAAACAACCATCCGCTTTCAAGAATAAATGCTGAAAATGAAATATGATGCCCAACAGCCTTTGTTTGTTGCTGCTGAGCCATTTCAGCCTCTCCTGTAGAACAAAGAGTTTCAAATGCCACTCTTACTTATCTCTCCAAAAGTTGTGACCCCAGTGTCCACACACATCTTCAATTCCAGTCTTCACGTGGTCAAAGAACTAAAGGAAAACATTGGTTCATTACATAAACTTATAGACATCACTTGGCTTGTCCTTAGACCTTATTAGTTTCCAACTTACTTTAAAACAGAAACATCTAGTCACAACTCAGAACAGTGCTCCAGTTTTACCAAATGCAGTCCAAACCAAGCTCAAAGACAAATCTTTGTTTCAGGATTTCTTTCCCCCTGGATCTTCCTTAGCTCACAGCCCCAAAAGGACAGAAGTTAGTTGCTAATTTCCTCAATGTCAATCTTGCTCAGCTCCTTCCTGAAACTAAATGTTTTTCCCATATTTTCACTTATTTGAAATTCCCTAACCACTCAGTGATATGCCTGGAACCTCCCCAGGCCTGACAGTGAGGCAAGTATGACTTAGTGGAGAAGAGAATCTCAGTGGACAGAAGCTCCCCCCACCAGCACCAGCCCCTCAGGATGCACAGACAGAACTGAGAGCCAGCATTAGTTCCTGAGCTCTTATTTTAGGAATTTGTGGTCTAGCCTCATTTTAAAGCATCCTGTTTATGTAATATTAGAAACACACTGTTCCTATTATGAATTATTATGAGTCTATTATGAATTATGAAAAACTGAATAGGTTCAGCTGAGGTCTCACTTGATCACAGAGGCAGCACGTTTGCTTTTAATTCAGGAACCATAGTAGGTTCAGTCTCACAGAAAAACCCTAGTAGATATGTCCAAAGGATAAGCTCTAAAAGGACAGACTTTTAGATGCCCAGATTGGCTTCTTTCCTGAATGTGGGCCTTACTGTTCCTCACTTTTGAAATTTCAAGCCACTTGCCTCAGGTACGCTGCAAGGTGAAATACATTCAAGAAGATGCATGGCTAATAATCAGCAGCAATTGGAGACACACATGTACCAAACAAACATCCATAGGAAGGCTTATGTTGTAAGAGTTAGGTAAGTTTAAGAGTGTGTTAAAGGGAAGTTTGCATTTTTTTAATTAGATTAACTCAAATGTAGTATAATGTAATTAAGTAAAGCCAAAGGTTCCCTGATGTAGCCAAATTATAAAATAACATGTATGTCACGTGTGAAATAAACTACAGAAAGTTAATTTATTTCATGATCTGAGCAATGAAGAAAGTGAGAGATCCCAAAATAATGATACGTAACAATAATTTTGGTAATTGACAGAAGTTAAATATAAGTTTTACAATTATTGTGCTTATAACAGCCATCAAAAAGAAATCTAGTACAACCCCTTCATATGATGAATATTTGTCTTTCTGAACGTGACTACAAATTTCATCTATGCAAGGGTTTCACCTACGATACTGAGGCTGCAACATACCCTGTTATAAATTTCTTCACTGACAGCAGGCTGCTTTTTATTTGACCTTTTGACATCAAGAAATTCCACTAGTGGGCGAATTGTTATTCCCTGTGAAGACAAAAAGAACGCATTAATTATAAAAGTGAATTCGCTCTTTCAGTTAGCAGTTTTTGCACTTAGCTATGAAGCCCTTGTCAGCTCAGACTCCACTAATGCAACAGAAGGAAGAAAGGGGCACCCTAGATCTGAGAGGTCCAAGAGGGTCAACCCAACAGAACCTATCAGGAATACATCACCTATCCCATCCACAGTAATTTTAAACTTTTTTTTTCGGTTTTGTTATGTGCTAAAAAAATATGAATTAATAAACTGACTTCCTATAATTTCAAAATGAACATGTAAAGTCTTCTTTTTTAGTGATTACTTCCAAATAGGTATTCAAAGATATGTAACCAGTACTATTATTGATATTTAAGATCATGACACTAAGGTTTTTTGTAAATATGTGTCCTTGCCTGACCATTCTCAGACAAAGAACAAAAAGTTTTGGCTATCCCTGAATGATATAATGGTCTTGAACATGTGGAAGAATTAAGATAATTTGTTTACTTGTATAGACAAGCTGGCACAGGGGAGAAGAATGAACCTCCTGTGGTGTTGAGATCAGTCCCTACTATCCCAGACAACCTAGTCACATTTCTTTTCGTAAACGAATCAAGCTTTATCTTAAAAGTAGTTAGGTTTCTTTGCCCCATTGCTCATAATGGAACACTCATCTTGAACCTTATTGTTCTGATAATTAGAAAGCTGCTTCTTAATTGCATCATGGTCACTGTGTACCACTTTGTTCTTGTGCCAACATTTGTCTTTTTAGTTTAAACAGTGTCCACTCCCTCATATAAACAGTAATTATAGTCCCTCTTCTCCTTCATCTTGCTAAGGCCAAGGCATCCTGGTCTCCTTTCACATGACAGGCTTACCAGTCTTGTGATCACTCCAGAACGTGCCACTGTGCTCCAATGGAAACACCTGTCTCAGTATGCCCTAAGATCAGATTTGCCTTCCTTCTGTCCCCACTGCATTGTTGACTTAAAATCTACCCCATTACCAACTAGTACACCTGCATCTTTTTCCCTTTCTATTTTTTTCCAAATGCAAGGTTCCCATTTCACAAGAGAAATTCCTAGTAAGAAAGTCCTAGCAAGAACACATTTGCACATGTTACTGTTCAATTTCATTCTGTTCCTTTCATATTGGCCCTCAGTGCTTTCTACAGGATACTCTATCTCACTGTCACCCTGAGAACACTTTTCAAAATCTGTCATGAAGAAACATCAGCAACAAAAACTCCTACCTTTATGTGCCATGGTCAATTAACAAGAGTATTAGCTTATCCTTGAGGAATTCCTTTAATAATATCTCATCAGCCTATTATCTGGCCAGGGTGGTTGAACACTCAAGAAGGTGCCTGGAGAGGCTGGGGTATCTCCATCCATCAAGATACTCAGAACTCAGCTTGAAATGGCCCTGAGTAACATGATCTAACTTAAAGGTGGCCTTGCTTTGAGCACAGGGTTGGACTAGAGACCCCCAGAGATCCTTTCTGACCCAAAGGACAATCTGCTTCTATTTCCATTTAAAGGAGAAACTGTCAGCTCCTTCCTCATTCATTTTACAGTCATCCTAATGTCAATCTAAACCTCAGTTTAATGAGTAGTTACACCAACAATCTCCCCTGTAGCCCCCTCCCCAAAGATTTTACAATAGTCCAGTTAAATGAGTTTACTCTAGAAAATAAATTGCCTTATAAAAGAATGATACCAGGTTTTTCTTTGATAAATCATGTTGCATCTCATAGCACATTCCATTTATCTCCGTGTTTTAAATTATTCTGTCCTTCAAAATCAGTTTTCACAATTAACTCACTGACCTCCACCTTGCCCCTTTTCCCAAGCACGAGCACAGATACTTGCTTCCCACAGCACCTTTTTCCATGTAAAAGGCAGAGTAGCAAAATTCTACATTTTTTCCCACAGATCTGAAATTTCATTATTAGCCACTCACATCTCTCTCACTGCTCTGGATAATGATTAGTCTGATATGTTTATTTGATGGGCTTGGCCTCCTCTACATTTTGCAGGTTTCAGTCTCTTGGTCGCCCTTGACCAGGCCTCCATGGCCAGGTGGTCACCAAAGACAAGTTCTTCGTGTCCTTCCACACACCTGGTGCTTTTTTATGGATGTCCAGCTGGTTTGTAGCATCACTTCCTAACACCCAGACTCCAATTCACCTGACTGGGCCCCCAGTGTCTTTCCTTGCTCACTGTGCATTGTATCCAACACTGAACTCCTGAGTAAACACACAAATTTAAACATTCTAAAAAAAGAATTAGTGCTGAAGCTGTACCCAGATTATCTTTTATCTCTACTCCAACCTCACCAGTCTTAAATACTTAATACTACTTATATGTTAGCATAAGTACTTAATATCTGGCATACTTTTGCTACCTGCCTGTGGTATGCATAGCATTTTTTTCTACTATGACTATGGCGAGTACCTTCAAGTATGTTCCTTACAGTAAGTTAGAACATTTGTTTTTCTACCCATGGCTTATTTACAACCTGTCTGAGAAAGAAGTAGTCCAGGAGAAGAAAGGTACTACCTGAATGAAAACGGTAAAGAATATCACCACGATAACAGCAGTGATGAACAATTTCTTCCTGGGAAACACAGCAGGAGGAAGCAGAAATACAAGCGAAAAACAAATTGCTCCTCGGAGACCTCCATAGGCAATAATAAATTGGTCCTTAAAAGTGAGAGGTATTGTCCGGAATACATTAATGATCTGAGTCAGAACAAAAACACCTGAGGGAAAAAAACAGAAATATAAAGAGGAGGGGAAAAAAGGGAACTTAAATTACACAGAACTAGCCCATGATGCTAATATTTGTTTAGAAACACTTCTATTTTCTCCTTACCTTTTATTTGCTTCTGCAATATATATTACTGAAGAAATGAAACATTACTTAGCAACCCAAAATACCATAATACTAAATTAAACAGCCTTAGGGACATCATCTTAAACATATTTAGCGAGCTAAACACCTCAGGTCAGCTGGATTTAGGACCTGAAGCAGCTAATAGATCTCCACAAGACAGCTACCTGCTAGACTGCACCTCTAGAACAGCAATAATTCTCTGTGTCAGTATAGACCAAGACTCCTAATTGCTTTTTAATAGGATTTGAGGTGATTTTGAAAACTGGCTTGTCCCCTCCATCAATCTGTGCTTTGAATCCTGCAAACTCCTATTCACTCGATTTTACTAAGACAGACAGGAAGCATGCAGGACTGGGGATGGGGGGAGAAGACACCAGTGCAGGCAGGTGAAGGGAGCAAGCACAGGGGGCAAGAGCTGGGTGGCAATCAGGCTGTTTGGCTGCTTTTCAGCATAAAATATTAATTGTGGGGTTGCAGGTGGGTGCAGTAGAAAAATAGTCCAGATTTCTGCTCTGTAAGGAGACTTGGGAGCCGGACGTAGGGTTGCAGATTAGAGGACGACCCACCTTTGTACATTGAGGGACTGAATCATTACAGATGAAGCTGGGGAGAGGAGCAGGTTTAAGACCTACCAGCCTGCCCTGCACTTAGCTCTCCAGGTAAAAGAAAAAGAGCTAGTTCTGTAAATTCAGGAGGGATCAAAGAGTTTCTTACAGGAGGTTTTTCTTTACGATACATACCTGAACACTTCAATTACAGCATTTCCTGGTTTGATACTATTTATGTCAATGACTGGGAAAATCCCAAAGCTAGTAAACATAAATTCAAAACAAAACAAAACCAAAAACAAAGAAAAAAAAACCAAACCCAAACAAAAACAAAACAAAACCACAAATCCCCACAAAAAAACACCACAAGAAACCCTACAAACTTTTTAATTGCTGTATGACTGCTACTTCTTTCCTCCAAAATTTACTTATTTGTAAATAAATGTTTGCTTAAATACATGTATTGTGTTTAACAAGTAGACTGCCTCTCACTTTAGATGGGCAGGATCAGGGCAAAAGTGATCTTTAGGTTCCATTTTGGGGAAAGGTGGAAGCTGACCCTGCAATATAGGGCATGTTAGTATTACAAAAACCATTCTACAAACTGATGGGTCTCTGTCTAAGTTCTGGCATTTTCTACTTGACAAGAGGTAAAGCATTTCACTTGCAAAGAATACTGACCCATAATCTGAGACTTGCTTACCCAGTGCCCTCCAGATTAAACAGAAGAGGAGGGTGAAGCTAACAAAGGCCCAGTTCCACTCGTGGTTCTTCCCAACTGTAGACACACCCATGAAGATGAAGATCAAAGTCTCACTGACACTGCTCAGCATCTTCATGAAATATTTTATTGTTGTGTAGGATTTCTGAGAAACATTTTCCTCCACGTATTTATTCATGGTCATGGCACAAGCTGTAATCCTGAAAGGCAAACATTATCCCATATTTCATTGGCTTTATGTTTTTTCTAACCTCTCTCATATCTACATAATATTATTCATTTTCCATAGTTCTCTTTAAAACGCAAAGCATAACTTATTCCATAACCAATCTCAAATTTACAGGCTTAGTGAACCTACAGTTTTGGGCACAATTTTTTTTCTGCAGTGGGAAGCTTTCTGAGAAGACATCAGTGTATGGAGAGATTTTTCACATACAAAATGCACATGATCTGTGCAGGGGTCTCTCCAACTGTTTTGAAAGAGGCAGAGATGAGGACAGATAGGGACAGCCTTGGCAAACAGGAGTTGCTGCATCTTTTGCTGCTGAGGGACATCAGACAGGGTGGAAACTGCATGTCCTGGGGCAGGGCAGGACTTCCCTCCTTCCATACCAGCAGTTGTCCCACCTCAATGGCAGTGACAGTAGCCAGCTCCTCTTCCAAGCAAAGCAAGCAGCAAGGCTACAGAGAATTTGTCACCCTTCACCAGTTTAGGCCTGCTCTGCCTGCACATAGGGCTGAGTAGGAGGAAAACACCACCAGAATTCACACTGGTGCTGCTGCACATTTAAAGCATCTACAAATGAATGAAATGAGCACCTCAGCTGATACATGAGAGGAAAGAAAGGGCTTACTGTAAATACGTCCAAAAGTCCATTTTCTGTGTTAGAGAACAGAATTTGTTAATCCTCAGGAAAAGCAAAGAATGACATTACTGGTTGTACATCACTTGCTCAGTATGGCTGCCCACGGCACAGGGATGGCTGAGGACCACTCAGCTATACATTTACAAGTTTAAGGTAATTAGCAGAGCTGGCCGGAGGATAACCTCGAGGTGGTGTCTCAGTGTAGGGAAGCACAGTCTCAGTTGATTAGTAATTATCAGGGTGGACACCTAAGGCAAGATAAATTGTAAAACACCTGTCGTTCCTGGTTCTACTGTCTAGGGCAACAACATCTGCTCTGATTGCCCAGTTAAGAACATTATACATATCCATGTATGGGTTCTCAGTCAAACTATGCACACTAAATCTAAACAGAGAAACAGAGATGTATTTACATTGTCTTTCTGAATACAGCCAAGTTGTCCATGCTTATTTATTCCAGTTATACCAGGTTTTCAGTTTATAAATATTTCCTAACATAGGGGATATTTCTTCATGCTGAAATCTCTACACTTCTCTCTCTCATGGGGGAGGAGGGCAGGTTCGCTAGCATCCCCGAAAATTTCTCTTGAAATCTCCCAAGTTTTGTGAAGATCTCACTGCAGAAATTCTTCGGCTGAGCATGTCCTGCCTCTAAACCAAGAGCCCCATCTCTGAACTACTCTGAACCAAACATCCCTGAATGCGAATGGAAATGGAAAGGCAGACTGGGGCAGAGCTCAGAAAAACCTCATTGACATTATGAACACACATGCCTGGGTTGTTTTGTCTAAATAAGGGATTTTTTTTAAAAAATGCCAAAACAGGAGGAATCCCAGAAGCAGCAGTAACTTCAAAAGGACCTTCATATAGTGAACTTCCTTAGCATTTTGCAAGAGGGAGTCCATAGCAGCAGCTCAGGTTGTAGTCACTGCCAGACTCTAAACACATTTCTCCTGATTAATTAAAGTTAGTTTTGCCCAGAAGTTTCCTTCTCTTACATGGAGCCACATCTACATCCCCAAAGTGGCTGAGCAACAATACTGCTGTGGGACAAGCCTGGGAGGATGTGTGGACACTGGGAGAGGACACAGTGTACTCTGCTGACCTCTCCCAAGCAGCAGGGGCCCTGAATGTACATCAGAGTGAATAAAACCCAAGGAAGAGGATGTGATATGGGGACAGTTGCAGTCTGATGGGGCAGACAGCAGCTTACAAAAACAGGCAGAATAGTGCACCTCACCTGGCCTTCACCCTGCATTTTTGTCCACCTGTACTTGGTGATACAGAAGCAGATCTAGTCAGCACAAAATAAAATGTCCATTGCCCTCTCCTCCCTCTCAGCTGATTTCACCACAGTCCTGAACAAAAAGATCCTCTGTGGTCCACAGGTAGCATGCTGCCTGGGAAGCAGAGCTCATCCTGGCTACCCAGCGTCCACCGTGGAAGATACAATGTAGATTTCATAAGCACCCAAGCTTTCTCCCTGATACTCTCAGTAGTTAAGGTAACATTTCTAGTTTGAGCATGTGGTTGGGACAACAGAAGTCCTGAATTTTTGCCAATACTGACAAACTGATGCTTTTCACAGCTGCCCTTCTTGTTCCGATCTTCGGTTGCCCAGACTGGGGACTTAAAACAGATCCCACAAACTTATGTGCCTGAGGAAGAGAGTGGGAGAGGACCTGGGCTATGCATGGATTTTGTCCTGACAAGACAGGACATGCACTCAAGCCCAGAAGCTGTCAAACACTCCCAGGTTCCTCAGTTTGCAAGTAGTTCTGATGATCAACCACAAAAGTACATGTGCAAATCTTCTCAAATCTACTTAACACTTTGACCCTCCAAAAGTCTCATACTCAGTGGCAAACCAGCTCTTCACAAGCCGTCGGCTGCACTGACACACCTACAAACATCTCAGGCTATGCCATGGCTCATGACTGCTCTCCTGTGTGTACACTGCTTATCTGCACAAGTGCAACAAGTCTGATGCAGCCCGGCAGCTCCAGCCAATGGCACGCTCAGTGGAGCTGGCAAGTGCAGGGGCAGAAAATGCAAAAGAGCAAGAAGACAGTGGGTAGGCTGCAAAACAGCCATTTCTAGGCCCACAGTCATTTCAGAGTCCCAAAGCAGCAGCTTAGTGCCCTGAAGCATTAGGACTGTCAGGTCTGCATCACAGGCACAACGAAACATGCAGTACTATTTATTAACTTCTTAAAATAAATCGTTTTCATGATTATAGTAATTTAGGAAAGCCCTGCAGTGTGGGGAGCGGGGAAGCATGCTCTGGACATGGTTTGTTTTTGGAACCTGAGGTAATGGAGACACTGTAAATAGATGTCTGATAAGAATCTGTCACCAGATTAATCAGAATCCTTGCAAGCTGTAACTTAAAACACCTACCACGCTTAACCACTAGAATTTAAAGGGACAACACTCTTATTTTCAGTCACATTTTGCATTCATTCAATTAGTGTCAAGCAACTGAGGAGTTGTTCAATGCTATAACAAATAGAGCTGTACATTAATTGTTACTCTTCAGGTAAGTAATATTCCACAGCTAACCACTACTCACTTTGAATCAGATATCTTTTTAGAGTATTTTTTTACATTAGAAAAAAAAGTTGAAGTCTCTTTCATTTGAAAATTGTGAGGGGACATAGTGTTAGAATTTAATATAAAATCAATGTCTTTATGCAAGATTTTATGTACATTACTATAATAAGTTCTTCACAAACCAAATTTTTACTGTTACAATAATCAAAGCCAAAGCTTAGATGTGTTTTAATTTACATTTCTCATCCACATACATTAATTCTGGCTTCCAATTCTGTGACCTGAGTAGTTGCCTTGGTCAAGAAGGGGAAGGGAAAAGTACTTCATTGCAATTAACCTGCAACATTCTGTACTTCTGAAGAATAAAAATCTTACTGTATAAACAGTACAGTTTCTGCCAGGACTGCAATAAACTAGGCCACTGGGTTCAATCCTCAAGTTTCCTTGACCTACTAAACTTACAGTAGTTTCAATGTTTGGTGCTAATTCATTGTTGCAAAAAAAAAAAAGAAACCTATATTAAAAGTTCTGCTGCTTCACAGCCTTTATGAGAAATTAGTAAGCAGAAAATGCAGCAGTATAATTAGAAATGGAAGCAAGCAAATAAACTCAGATTCACATCTGTATGTTTTACACCTGTGATCCTCATTCACACCCAGCTCTAGTTACAGTAGAAACTCTTTCCTCTCCTTCTGAAGATTTTCTCACTGCAGCTCACAGGGACATGGTTCAGTCCCTTCAGTATTTCAGCCAAGTAACCTGGTGCAGGGGTTATATACGGACATTTCAAGAATCAATTGTGTCCTTAGAATGAGTACACAAATTTATCAGAAGAGGGACAAGTGCCTTTCATTCCCTTCTATTCCTCTGCTAGTGAATTCCTACTTGCCCAGGAATGAGGCAAACGGTGTAAGTATCTTATTTATTTGGTAACACTGTACATTCCTGCTCATGTCCTTCCCCTAAAGTATGGTACAGCATGTAACCACAAGGTCTCACTGAGTATCTTTATAAACCTGGTTACGAAAGAAGTGGGAATCAGTAATTTAACAGACTCGTGGATATGGGTGAAAAAGGGGAGACCTGGCCTTATTCCTCATAGGCTGAACTGTAAATGGCCACAGAAGCAAATAATAAATAAACAATCTTGTTTGTAAAGGACATTCCAAGGTCATTCGCTCCAACTACCTGCTCAAAGGAGGGCTGACTTTCAAGTCAGACCCAAGCAATCCTTACATGAGTCAGTCACTGCAGAAAACGACAGGGAACTCAACACTGGTGTGTGTTTTTGCACTGTGACACAGAGCAAATTACTGTCTGTAGTTCAAAGGCCAATGAAATGTGAAAAGAACAGGGTAGATATACTCCAAAGGGATGCAGAGATTGCAGCAGCTCCAAGGCTCTCAGCAGCACTGCTGGAAGGGGACAGGCTTTATGGCTTATAGCAGCTGAGACCCTATATGGCAGCAGAGAGCCCTTCTGTCTCAGCCAGGATGTTACTGCTGTACACAGTTCTGTCAGTTATTACAAAGTATGCTTAGAGTTAAAAATGGACAGAACATTTCAAAGATAACTCATTTTCTATTGTGCTGTTCGAGGGCAAAAATACTTTGTGTTTCCTCTTCTGTTCTGCACCCTTTCAGGGGCCACTGCACAAACGAAAATGAATAGTTTGTTAGTGCTGTGGGAAGCACTGGTGTGCTGGTGGCAGGCACTGGCCTGTGGTGGGTCCACTGACCCTCCAGCAGACCCACCATGCCCTTTCCGTTGTGTCCTGGGTGCAGCAGGTCCAAATCAGTATTTTCATAAACACTGCCACAATTTTTTCCATGTACAGTTTAGCCACACGTTTTTGGTTTAGAAACCCTTTAAGTATTTGATCACAGGATGTCAAGGACATTTGGCTTAAGAGGTGGAGGAAACTAGAAACCACACAAATGCTATGAATAGAAGCTATGAGAAGAGATGGCACATTTATGAACTCGGTCAAAGTGGATGCATATGTTGCTTTATTTAGGCTCATATCAGAGGAAGAAACCCAGGCAATCTTTAGCTCTTTACTTACATTAAAGTTCCAACCTCTGTTGTTTCATGGCATATTCCTATTTTTATACTACTGAAATCAGTATAAGTACAATCATCACCTGTAAGTTTCCCTGTAAATTGCTTCCCAGCCCCAGAAAACCCTCTACTGGCATGACTATGATATTAAACCTATCTTCACTTGCCTAAAAGATAATAATCAGGTGAGGTATTATCAAGTATTAGTGATACTCAGCAGTAACATCTGAGTTTGCACAAAAAGCTCTGCTCCTAATGCCTGAATGACTCATATTTGCCACTAGAACAATACAAAGTCATTAAAGAAAGTTGGCTTTAAAAATATTACTTGGAACCAGAGCAAAACATTTAAGCATATCAAATGTCATAAAGGCTCTTTCTAATGTTGAAGTTGTTACAGTATAAACAGAATGAAGAGAGTGAGGCTGTGCTCTTTTCTTCCTGAAGACCAAGAGTCAAAAACCAGAAGTGAAAATATTTCTATCTGCTGGAAGTGGGAAGAAAAATATTATTTTATACATATGATGCATACAGAGAACATTGTAATACACAGGCACATGTATCAAGATACTAAACTATAGGATTATATCACCATAGGAATGAAAATTTTACATTCACCCAATCTTTATCGTGCCTGTAATCCAGCAGGAGTTTGCCTTAATGATATATACATTGTCTTCATTGAATGGTACTTACTGGCTGCTCACATGACTAACTTTTAAACATAGGTTCACAATATATTGGCATCAAAAGTGAGGCCAGCTCATGAAGCTCCCTGCTACCACTCCCACTCCCTCCCTGCCACCACTGCCCCTACATCACCGTGGGCCCCTCCTCACCCATGCCATTATGACTAGTTGAAGGGTCTCATGAGGACACAGGTCACCAAAGTGACCTGGGTTAAAAATAAGCCCACTGAAAATACAAGTGAATATTTTTAACTTGGAACATTTCAAAGATATGGCTTATGATGTGATGCCATGAGCAGTTTTAGTGACACAGCTGGTGTGGTGGCAAGCCGAGAGAATGGGGTGGAAGCGGGAGGGAAGAGGCCGGAAATCCTCAAGCCAGCAACTCTGCCATGCACTGTGGAACAATGCCACATGGCAAGGTTTGCAAAATCTGATCCTCTCTCCAATTTCCTTTGGCATTCTTACTTGGATGCTATGATTACTGAAGTTTGGGGTACTTACGCCATGATGCCCGAGAGATGAAACATTTCAGCTGTTATGTATGACAAGTAACTGTACAGGAAGACAAAGAGTGGCTCAATCACTCGGATTTTATGGGTGAAACGGGTGGTAAAGGCTGCTACAAATCCCAAAAGGATTCCAATCAATACTCCACCGATCCCCACTATAAAGAAGTTAGCAATCCCAGCGAATATGTCAATAACCTTAATTGTGCGCATCTGGCAGAAAGACTTGAACAAATTGTACAGGACCTATGAGGAAAAAGAAAGCACATTATCTTTTTGAACTATTGTCAATTTCCTTTCATGTCGTTATGTCCCTCTGCTTAAAAGTTGAACTTGAATTTCTCTATCTACCTTGAATTAGCTTTTTAGATACGCTGTTATTTATCTCTGGCATATTATTTGTCATCCATATATACCAGGGAGATACACAAAGACAGATAAATATAACTACTCCCATTTTTGCAAATGGGACAGATTTCTTAACCCGTGCCACTCTGGGGGTCAGGAGCATAAATCTATCGAATTCTTCTTTAATTCTTCATTTATTTACAGAGCTTCTAATTTCTCCACAAATGTCCATTTCAGATTTTCCCCAGACTAAAAGAAATAAAACAGAAGGAGAAAAAAAACCCCAGTTTCATAATCAGTGAAAAATCAGGTTATTTTCAAATCTGTTTGATCTACATGACACTGAGAGGTAGAGTACTGAACTAGACCACAGATTAATCTAAATGGATGGGGTAGAAGAGGGTGTAGGGGGGGCTGGGGACGGACAGTGACCACCTCAAGGAGTAAAAGAAACATGGCATTCATGAAGCCAGCAGTCTTTCTCAAAATTATTGACCATTAGGAATTCAATGGTTTAAAGACTGTTCAAAATATCAAGCATTTCTAGAGATTTGGATTTCATTGCCATTAAAAAACTTGTTGCCATGTGTTTGCCCAGTTTAATTTTCAAAGTGTTTATAACCATCCTCCAAAACAAACTAGGTCAATGGGATTATCACATTTTCTTAGCCAGAGTTTTATACAGGAAACAGTACAATCTAAAGTCCACAATTCTCTAATATCCAGTATTTTAGTTTCTCCAAAACACAAAACAATGGAATCAGTCACTCTTAAAGAAACCTTAAAGGGTTGCCCCATCTGCAGACTCACCTGGGAGATTCAACCATTCCCTGGTGCTGTATGTATGCTCCCAGCCCTGCAGTACCAGGATGGCTACACTGTCCCCTTGTACAGAGCTAACTCTGGTCACAGGCACCTACTCCTATCACAGTGGGTTCACAGGCTAAGCCAGTGAAGACCAGTCATCTTAGACAGCTTGCAGGAGTTAAACCTCTGCTTTCTTTCTGGACTTCTTAGTAAACCAAACAGGTTTCTCTATCAGGAATGCTATCTGAGAGAACAATGTTTTATCAGTACTTGCATTGTGCCAACAAAGTAGGTGTTTGAGTAGTGGCTGTGGAAGGATTCCTCATGTTTGCAGTCTAGGTCTCTCTCACAGGACAGAACATAAGCTGTTCAGCACTTCTTAGTCAAAACTGGATAGGTTTTACAGAACTAAGGGTTTAATGCAAAGACATGGCTTATTATGGGTCGTTTGGGCTAAGTGAAAGAAAAGAACTGAAACAGAAAAGAAAAAATACATTGCAGAGCAATCATGAAAATAGAGGTTAAATAAAACCTGGAATGGTTATCAGTAGTTTTCATTACAAAGCAGCAAATACAGTAAGAGCAGGATCATGATCTATTTATTTGATAATGGTGATGCTCTCAGGATAAATCCACTTGGGAGAAGTCTCCTTTTTCATCTGGACAAACCCCCTGCTGCTCTGAGGCAGACTCCCAGCCTTTTTGCCCCATTCCTTGTTATTATGTACTGTGCAGGACAGGAAAATAACGTAATAGGCTCCACAGTTTTTCCACTTGTTTTGATTTGCGGACCTTATGGATTTGCACAGAGAGAAGTATACCAGAATTAAACCTACTGACAGTAGGAGTGCCTTTGCTGAACACTTTACAAGGTCCTCTCATTCCACAGACTCCCAGGACTCCTTGAATCACAGACTGAAGAATACTGTTGACTTCAGTTGTGTGCAAGGAGTTTCCCTGAGTCAGTTGTTGAAACTTGGGACAATCCCAGAGTTGTGCTTTTCTCTAAGATGCCTGCAGAATGCGACCTGGCAGAATACTCTCTTGGTACATATTGGGAAAGCTGATTATTTTCTTTAATTGGAGTTTTAAATAGTAATTTTTACATTTTAAAAAGTAACTACATAAATATATACAAGGCTAAAAGTAAGAGAACTGCAAGGTTCTTGTAAAGAAGCAGAGAATTTTATTATCCGAGCCTTTCCATAATGTCACTTCATCTTCACAGCAAAGTATTCACCCTGCAAATAGAATGGAGCCTGCTGTTCCACATGGAGACATCCTCATAAATCTCAAGTCTAATGCCATAAGTTATTTGGAAGAAGGAAAGCAATTTTCTCCTTTGTACCTCAGCCATGGTAAAAGCAGCAGCTATGACTATGGAATGTAATGAACATGATTTTAAACTCATTCCCATTGTTGTTGATTTACACTGTTGCAAATGAGATCAAAATCAGGTTTGTTTCCCTTTTACTCTACAGCAGTTCAGTTTTACTGAGCTTTCTCTAAACTTCCAGGTGTATTAAACACTAACTCTGGTCACATTTTTAATGCATTTGGTATGAGAACAGGGGAATTTTTTGAAGTTCAGGATTTGCATTAACTCAGTAGCCTTCAGCTGAACTCACTGAAGGTCACACCAAGCAATATTAGTCACTGATCACTTTTTAATCTTGTCTCAGAGTATCTCTGAAGCACTAATTGCTTGTTTTCATCAGTTCTCAGTTATTGAGTTTTTAATTCTAAAATTACTTTAAAGCACTCTAAAATAATGCTGTCAGAGGCAGAATACAGAGTACTGCTGTAATTTTTTGTAACATTGGAATAATATTATTATAATGACGCTGGCTCCTTCTTTCTGATTTTAAGCCCAGAATTGGAGTTTGAACTGCTAACACTCAGCTGTGATCTTACCATTTAATATCACCTCGCTAGTTATGTCTGACAGTTTTTTAGTAAAGCATCAACTCTGATCAAGAATCCAATTGTCAAACATTGTCCTCTGCCAAATTCAAGCTCCAAAATTCCACCAGTGGGGGAAATGGAACATTCAAATGCACAGACATATCGCAAAAACTATTAGGCACGAAAGACCATCTGAAAAATGCAGCAGAACTGATATTCCTGAAAAAACACACCTTTTTTTGTATACAAGATGAAGGTGTACTAGCACATTCTCTAAAAAGGAAAGCATAGATGACACTGCTATTATAATAAAAGCACATTTAGTAAAGCCACCCTGTTTTGCACTGCCTACCTGCGCAGCCCCAGGTATTTTGATACTGCAGTGGCCATAGGAGTTAGGCAGCTTCCATGGATGGCCAACCTGCATTCAACTCCCTTCCTACTTCATCCCCACATCCCACTGCAGGCCCTGCCAGGGCAGGTGAGACTCAAGGGCTCCAGCAGATGAAAGCTGAAAGGTTCTGAGCTCTGCTGGTTGCAAGTCTTATCAGCTCCCCCTGTAAATGAGGGGCAGAGGAAGGGAGAGTACATAACACCACCTCCTCAGAGCACATGGTTGAGAGCCCAGCAAGGGCTGCTCCAGCGGCATCTGCTATGGGCAGGGAAGGCAAGGTCCTCTAAGGGCAGCCCCAGGAATCTGTGTGACGGCCTGGGTCACATTTTAGGTATAACCACATGATTGCAGGTGTGCAAAAACATAACAAGGAACCATTAGCAGGCCAATTCTGTGCATGTGGAAACAACTTGATCTCTGTCCAAGTGCTACCTTTAAGCGATAGGAAGCAAGACCAAAGGTACTTTACATTCCTTTCACTCCTTCATAAATATATGTAAGGCCAGTGCATTACTGGACTGTCCCTACAAGCTCCTCAGATTATCTTCCCTCTGTCAGGGCATATGGGGAGGTAGGCCATAAGGAAACCTCCAGAGAAGGCAATGATGATGCCTACAGGAAAGCTACACATTAAATTGCCATGCCAGCCCCTACAAAAATGGTGGTTTAGAGAAATTTGCCTTTGGGAAATAGCACATATGAATATGCCAGTGATCAGGATGCAGTGTTTTCCTAGCAAATCATGTTGTATTAATTGCTGCTCTGGTGGCTGACTTTGTGATTGAAAAAAGTGATTTTGCTTGGAAAAATCCACCGACCAACAAGTTTTAAATAACTAGATCCTTTCCCCCAGGAAAAAAGCTTGTATGAAGAGACATCCATCGCACAAGTGGCCATTAAGAGTGACTAGAGACAGACCCAGCCATGGCTGAACTGCTAAGCCTTTTGAAACTTAGTATGTACACCTATATATTTACAGGACTGGCTTAAGTATCAGTTTAGCATTGGCAGGCAGTTCCAACTGTAAGCTAATGAGAAAAGCTAGGCTTTAAGGCAAGCCCATAAGAGGAGATGCGATTCAGTTGACTGGATAGCAACAGATTCAGATAAAGCATGCAGTGTAAGTGAAAAAATAATATAATATTCCCACAGACACACAAGAATTTATCCATACCAAGGCTCAGAATAAATGATGACATATACATGTGTTAAGCAGGTGAGGAAAAGTCCAAGAAAAGGGGAAAATATAAGGACAATTGTGCATAGAATGGGACAGGAATAAGAAGCCAGGGACAGAGACAGGAAAGTGCAGACCCAATTCACGAATCTTTCTGATCCTTCCAGCATATAAAAAACTGGGCCTCTATGTCTCACAAAACAGAAAGCATGCTAGGACATGGTTGGCATGGGCAGGATTTCAAGGCATGGATAAATGGGAGTAACGCCCCAGACACAGTGTCATCAGGTACAAATGAGGGACACTGCGGGGGATAATGAAATTTGCAGATTGCTGTCCTCAGGTCAGCACCACAACCCCAGTTCAGCTAGTTAATGATTAGAAATTACTGCCTCCAGGTGGCTGTCTTATCTCATCTGTAGCCTGGGATGTATGTATTGGTGGTTTCAGTGCAGTTCCAAGTGGATGGGCACATGCAAAAAGTTAACCTCAGCAAGGTCCTGTGCCACCTCCATGATTTGCCATCCTCCTCATTAACACACTGTGACACCCACACTGGCCCTTTCCCTTTCCTGCCCAATATTTCTGCAGGTGAGGAAATTTCAAATTACAGTTTCAAATTACAGAAGCAACAGAATTACAAAGATACAGAAACTAGAGTGATCAGGTAGTAAAATCCCTACAGTAAATATGCTACCATTACTCTCATATAGTAAGACTCCTGTGGTTTCTAAATCTACAGTTTAAAGAAATAGATAGTCACATTAGCACTCCTTGACTTCCATCTATTAGCAAACTGTAATGAGCAGATACAAAGAGATACAATGGAGTGGCATGTAAACAATCATTCATCATTTTTATCAATTAATCATTTATCAAGTAACTTACCACAGTTATAGCATCATTCAGCAAAGACTCTCCAAACACCAGGATATAAAGCTGCTCATTGACATGGATATTTTCAAAGACGGCTAACACCGCCACGGGATCCACAGCTGAAATGAGGCTGCCAAAGAGCAAATTCTGCAGCAAAGTGATATCAGTCAAACCAAATGCACTGATCTGGCAAATTCCATAAAGGGAAATTCCAATGCCGATGGCATTCCAGAGTGTGCCCACCACAGCATACCAGAATATGGTACCAAAGTTCTCAAAGAACAGACGAGTTGGCATAAAATATCCAGCGTCGAGTACAATGGGTGGTAACAGATACAAGAAAAACACATCACTGTTCATTACAGGTGGGGACTTCTCCTCTGCTCCGAAAATAATCCCACCAAGAAGCAATCCAACCAGAATAAGAAGACAGCTTTCAGGTACTATTGAGGGCAACTTGTGATAGAGATGAAAGCCTTCAAAGGAAATTCAAACAAAAGAAAGGGAAATGGTTACTTGTACAGAATCCATAAGATTGTTCTGGATTCTGTTATCTTCATTTCTATACTAAACAAACGGTGATTGCAGGGCAATTTCATTTTCGTTGCAAAGACTGAACTGGACATCCATAATGGGTCAAGGCAAATATGTTGGCTAGCATAGTTAATTCAGCTGATTTGGTGGAGAGACAAATTAATAGCTAGACATTCCGCTTAACAGCTAGGCTGGATGAAGCAACTGTGTGCAAGGGTTCTCTGTGAAACTGTGGGGTCATTTTTTAAATGTGGAATCCTCCAGAAACACAATCCGAACACTTCTCCAGGGCAAATTACGTCTAGATAGAGAAAAAAAATCATGCTAACCACTGCTTCCTCTCTGGACAGCTTCATAAAGGAGTTTAAAGAGTACATTAATTTCATTTTTACTTTTAGAGTCTCAAAGCTAGTGAGGGGAACTAGCACATGTGACCTGCACCTAGTCACCCATGATCACTTCCCTTACAATCAGGAGGAAGCATTTACAGATACAATTATTATTTTTAGTGAAGCCTCCAAATTAATTTTACAAGAATCAACATGTTTTCCATAAAGTGACAGTAAGTTGTAGCCTGTATTATTATATTCATTCTTCTGTATCATATGAATTGTGGTAGTCAGGATTCTCTCATAAAAATCTGTGCAAAGTACTGAAGAAATGAATTTAAAAAGGTTCCAAATGAGAACTTAGCGGTTGAATGTTACTCAGCCTTCTAAAACTCTCAAAGCCATGCAGTTTTGATTTAAAGATTCCAGTTACTTATAGAAGTTGGCTGTTGTACAGATAATTCTGGTAATGAATGGGAAAAGTTTTGAAGGAGCTTACTCTGGCCAATCTAATGGAATGATCAACCTTATGCACCAAGGTCACATTCCAGGTCCCAGCGATGCCAATCTTTTCCAGACTCCTCCTTATCTATATTTGGCCCACATAATTATATAGAAATTGATCCACACCCACAAGATCCCACAATCCCTGCCTGACTAAAAAGCATTTAAATTATTTTAAATGAGAGATGCACGGAAACACTGGGTGTGGTAATAACGGGCGTCTATTTCAGTAAAACTATTTCAGTAAAAATCCCACCTGTAGTCGAAACAGTTAAACTACTGCAATCTTCTTATAGTTTACATCCAGTTTCCCAATTTTGGAGTTATGTATCTTGTAACACCTATTTTGTTAATTCTCCTTTCACCATGGATTTTTTTTCCAGTTAAAAGAAAGCCTGAACTTATAATTAAGAAAAACAAATTGTTAAGGAGCAAGGGGAAAGCTGTTTTAATCTACAGACTTTTTACTTATATATTCTGTAACTATTAAAGCTATTTTTAAAAGCAAGCAGCTCAAGTTGCATTTTCTTTCCTTTTTGAATGAACACAGACTGCTTTCAATAATTAGAAACACAGCCTATGTGACTCATTAGAAGGACTGCCAAATTCATTGCCATTCTTCAAAACCAGAATCACCAATGTCCTATTTTGGCAGAACAGGTAATGATCCTGGAAAAATCAAGAATTTGCAGTTGGAGACTTGACTCTTCACCTTTCAGCCACTTCCATATAGACATTTTATGATTTATCTTCGTTTCTGCAGTGACAGAAATAGAATTCCAACTCAATGGTCAGGAAGTTTCCCCTAAGTAGGTTTCGCCAAAAGTTTTTTTAAACCCTTCAAAAGTAAATTTTAAATAATTTCCTCAATAAAAATTCAAAAGGAGGGAAATTTTGTAAATGCAGCTTTTGATGAAAACAAAAAAAGTCCCAACCAGTTGTAATGCAATGGCAATGAAATGTCTACTGTGAATTAAAAAAATTAAAATATTTTCTTTTCTTCTTTACAAATCACTCTGGAAAGTTCATAGCCTCTCAGAGATTTGGGATTCCACCTCATTCTTAAAGGTAATGGAAAGAGTCCCACTAAGTTAAACATGCTTTTTATTCATGTAAACAGCATCAAAACTCCTGGAAGACTTCCTGCCTACGTGAAAAGTATTCAAGGGTGATTAGGGACAGGCTATGGCTCCTGATTTGAAGGCAGAGAGCTAGGATTTAGGATCCAGTGCACATCAAGTCACAGCAGATGCCCTGCAGGATAAGGGACATCTTCCCTGCTCTGATGGATTCACAGCCACAGGGTCAGGAGTGCCCTGGGAGTGGATCCCCTGCAGTACAGAAATACTCAGACTTTCACGTTGAATGCAGTACTACAGCTACTTTCTTCTCCTCTGACCCTGCTCTTGGGCTTCAGATTATGCAGTGACTTGGCTTCAACAGCATGGAAGATGCTTATTGAGCAAACATCCTCCATATATCATGGCGAAAATGGCAGTAGGACACTTGCCTAAAGTGCAAGTTTGGTATGTTTCAAGTTAAAAGTCCTTAGAATCCCAGTTTCCTTCTTTTTTGGGTGAATTCCAGTGCTTTCTGATGCTGGAAATGCCACTAAGATAAGTACCTCTGAACAGCTTAAACCTTCTTTCAGGAGAGCAGGGTTGGAAGGGTATCAGCTCAATTGTCAGAAGAAACACCTCTCATTTTGCATTTGTGATTAAACATAAAAGTAATGGGAACCTGGATCAGTTACACAACATTTTGTAGGTTTAGTAGCATAAAAATCAAGTAAAACTGGGGATTAAGTATACTAGTCTCACTGCTTAGAGACTCCAGCATACTCAGGTGCAATGGTCCCATCTGATATACTCACAGAGTCCATCAGCACTCGAGTAACACACCTCTGGTATCAACACACAAGATAAGAAATAAGTAGAGGTAGTTATAAAATAATTCCATTCAAGCAATTTATTAGATTTCAAATTGTGCTCATGTTCTATACTGGAATAAAAAGCACCACATTCTTAATGTCTTTGTGAAAATGTACCTTGTCAAAATGTACAAGTTCTGCTGGACGGCCTCAGGTTTTCCTTTCTTATGCTGTCTTTCTTGCTCCCTCTAAACCAAGCCTACAGTGACATGATCATAGGCAGGATCAGACAAACCTCCCAGGTAAATTCCCTATAAAAATTAGCAAATGCTGGAACATTTCAGCTCTGGTAAAACTGCACTTCTGTGAACACATATTTGTAAAAGATTCGTAACTGGGTGCTGCAGTTGAGTTTTCTTTGGGATCTTTCACACACTGAGGGAGCTGTTATTACACAGGATCCTATCTTCTGAGCTCCTCACAGCTCAAAAGACCTTAGGGATCTGTTCATGAAGGTTTGATACTCGGCAGTGCCAAGCGTAAGCATTCAGTGCCTAGCCCCAGAAAGGAATTCGTGATGCCAGATTAAGCACCGAAGTTTCCTGGGCAGTGCAGGAGTCTCGAGGTGGATTTCACGCTGCCTGGCATGTCAGGGGCAAGATGCCTGTGCTGCCCAGCAGGAAATGATGAGAAGAGGAATGCATCAGAGAGGCTCCTCTCTCAGAGGGCCACCTACAGGCAGTGAGATGGGCTGGGAAACCCATATTCGTCCTTCTGAATCGAGACACATGGCTCAATCCTAGTAACCAGCAGGACATGGCAGAGCAGCATTTAGGTATCAGATAGGCGGTTCAAAACTGCCTATCTGGGCTACCCTCAATAGAAAAGAAGGCACAAACCAGTGAAAATTTGACGTGGAATGTGACTTAGGAGCAATGGGAGGCTGACCTGGGAAGGTTTACCTGATGCACTCACTGGAAAAGGAAGCACAGACAGAGCTCCAGGAGCAAGAACTGGATGTTCCTAATTCCAGTCCCGGAGTCAGGGCGCCTGCAGATAGGTGTGGTGAAGCTGAGCACTGCCACACCTAGGGCCACTCCTGGATCTGGCCCTCGTTGCTCCGCGCACACGCACTGACAACAGCATGCCCTAGATTAGCCACACTTGCTTTCATTTGGTGTAACTGAAAGGGTTTTAAAATTATATGCGTTTTTCTTCACCCGTGCTGTTTGCTTGCTTACTTACTAGAGTCACACTGGAAAATTAAAGTAGTCAGGCAACACTATTTTTTTTTGTTTTAACTTTTTAGATGCCTATGCACTGGCAAAATATCATGATAGTCAGAATGTATAGTCTTACAGAAATTATATATTATTGTGTCTGTATGTGTACTTACATGTTTCAAATGGCTTATCTTATAATAAAAACCTTTAATAAAACAGAAACGTTTTCAATAGTTTTAGCTTATTCAAGAGTTTTTGCTTTATCTAAACTCAGAAGCCAGAGCAATTTTCAGTACTCAACAGGCTAAATTCTCTACCAGACTCCCTATTTTCTGGTTATTACAGTTCATGATATGTTTGAGTGTATCATATTTGAACTCTGTCCTGATTCTGCAAACACCTAAGTGCATAATTAAGACTAAGCATGCACCTTTAATGCATTAAGATACATGCCTTAGAATATATGCCTGCTTAGTGGCTGCAACACACATTATTTCTGCAGGAAGTAATGATGGCAGACCAAGTTACTTGGGTCAAGGATCAGGCCTCCAACTACAGTGTTAGCCATGGCAGGAGGCGAGTACAAATTTTTGTTTTTTCAGAATCCTAATTACCTGATCACCAACCAAATTGTGACACAGTCTATTTAAATGTCACAAGCAGAGGTTAAAAGTTTTAACTTTGATAAAAATGTTTTATCAGAATGAGCATGATGGTATTTTTTAACATAATCTGTGCTGCAAAGTCAGAGTTCTGAATGAAACAACTGTACTGTGGGTAAACTTACTTATTTGGTCCAAGAGCTTTATTCCTTACACTGTCTTCTAGGTAAGAAGATACGAAGTTCTTAACTCATAGAGATTTACTGGATTTTAAATAGCTATCTAGCACACCATTACCTGACATTCTTTAGATTATTATGATGTATTCCTTTCTCTGTTTGGGACACAGAAGTTAACTAAAAACACGATATATAAGCTGCACAAAACTCATTGAAACTATGCAATGCAAATGTTTTCCACATGAGGGAAGAGGTGGCCTTCCTTACTCTTAGAGTGCTATCTTTTATATCTTTCTCGGGACATAAGTGAATGGTGGAAAATCAGAGTAAGAAGGAGGCATACTCTACCCTCATAAATATTTTCTTTTCATCGATCCGTTGTTCTGTTTTGAGACTGTCATTATAGCCGGCGTTATTTTAAGCAAAAGAAGACCGTGCTCAAATGACAGCAGAGAGATCAAGAAAAAGTCAGTCATGCACCGAGTGAACTCCGAGTTTTACGGTCCTCGTATCCCGGGGTTGACCCGTCTCTTTTCTCCTCCGCACCTTTCCTAACTGAGAGAACCCCGACTTCTGCCAGCCAAATCCCGCGCGGACATCCCGCTCCGCGGAGGATCATCGGCCCCCGTCCGTCCACCCCGCGTCCCCCGCGGCGGGCGCGGACCGCCCCAGCCCGGCTGTGCGCGGCAGCCCCGGCAGCGGCGGCCGGCCAGGTACGGGCAGGGAGGGAGGGTCGCCCCACGGCCCCGCTCACCGATCTTGGCGAGGGAGGCCAGCAGGATCCAGAGGGTGATCTCGAAGGGGATTTGCACGTGGGGGTAGTCCAGGGTGAAGACGTGAAGCCGCGTCTCCT
>VXAD01009143.1:1675139-1743358 GCA_013399195.1 Dicrurus megarhynchus
CCGCGTCTCCTCGAAAGCGGTGCCGCTGGGGCTCGGAGGGGTGCCGGTGCCCATCGCCGCGGCGCCGGGCAGCTGCCCTTCCGAGGTGGCCCGCGCCTCCNGCGGGGTAGCCCCGCCGCAGCCGCCCCCGCCGCCCCCGGCTCCGGCCGCCGCGGCGGCAGCGCCCGGGAGGGACCCTGGTCCTGTGTTCCAGCTCCCAGCCGCCGCCAGGTGCTGCGGCGTGAGCGGGCGCTCGGGCACCCCGGGACCAGCTCCTGTCCCTCAGCACCTGCGGGGATGAACGGGGCTGCACAGGTGTAGGCAGCGCCAGGGAGTGTTCCTTTAACTGCAGATTACTCTAGGAGAGACATGCATGCGGTCATATAAATACATACATATATATTTACATAAACTAATCTAAAGTGTTAACACACTCTATATGGATACGCCTGTAGATACATAATACTGTCTCTACATACGTATATCTAAGAGCAATTTAGGGACTTCATATGTATGCATGTACATCTTTACACATACATATAAATATATATATATGCATATGAATGTTTATATGTATACGTATATATATTAATAAAGTAATTTTTACATATATATTTGTGTGTATGAACACATGTATTTTGCCATTACCAAATACAGAAAAGGTACTTCTACCACATACAAGAAAGACAGCATTCTGTTCACACTAATTAAGAGTAAAACTCTCTTATTTGGAGAGTTAAAAGACCACACACTGTATACATATATGTATGTAGGTTCATATACATGTATATCCATGTTATAGAATATAGGCATTTTATATTCTATGATATGTAGTTATATTGTGTTTTATATATTTAATACATGAAATAATATATAGTATATTGTCTATATGTTTCCACCTCTCAAGCAGGTGATAGGAACAATCCCATTTCTGTTAATTAAGGCATATACATTCTATTAATTCAGGCAGTTAAAAGTGCACACTGTATAAGCATATATAATTGCTCATTTATATATTCTCATATATGTGTATATAAATATATGACTGATAATACATTTGTGTATGTGCGAGTGTGTGTTGCAAATACTGAACATGTGATTGGCAAAACCCTGTTTCTGAAGGCACTGAGAGCTGATTCCATCTGATACTGCTGAACACCAGGTTTCTGTATTTCCTGAAAGAATGGGATCTCACCCGTGATTTACTCATGACTTCACCACGTATGAGTAAGTATTCCAAAGATCAAACTCATAAAATCTTCAGAGCACACAATTCTGCATGCCTCTATAGCAAAGCATGTCTTTCTTGACTTCCAATAAAACTACAGCAGGAAGTGGGAGTTATTTTTTTCACAAATTTATCAGTGGCTACTGTTTCTGTAGGGTGTTAAAGTTCAGAATCAATTAGCTGGATACCTGTAGTTGTCATTTACCTTCAGAACGTGAAAAAAGGGCACTAAGCCCGTGATTTTAATGACAAATTTTAAGACATACTATTAAAAAAAAAATGTTCATTATTTATCTACAATTCAGTCAGGAAAACATTTTAATTTCAAACCAATATATACACCATCTAACTCTCTAGCATGATGCAATATCTTCATATCTTCTTTTATTTGTTTTATTAGATTCTCTGAAATAAGAGAAACACATAAATATTGCCAATTCTGAGGACATTTCCTTTGTATGGAAAAGGAATACAAAAAGAAAATGGTCTTTAATTTTTGAGTCTTCTTGTCCCAGTCAGACCATCCATAAGAAGAGAAGTCTAACCATGAGGTGAAGGACATAACATTATTTATTATAAATAATAAATTTAATTCAGTTTAAAATTATAAGATCTGTAATGGTACTTGCATGTCTCATGACCTTTTCTGCAGATAAGGAAAACCTTTCTGAAAAATGAAGTTATGAAAGCGCCAATACCTGCTCTCTAGGATCCTTTCTAGTTATCTACCTGCAGGATGCTGCACTGAACTGAGACTCATCTTCAGTAGTGTCAGTGAAAAGCATTGGCAAGAGCAAGCTGTCCCATCAACCCTTTTCTCTAATATCACCTCGTAATTCTGATCTATGCTGGAATTCATACCCACATTCAATAACACAGCCAAAATACACTGTAGAGCAGGGAACTGAGCCACTGTGCAACAGCCCTGCAGGTCCACCAGCCACCAGGCCAATATTTGGAAATCTGTGACCTGGCTGAGGAATATCCCTTTGCCGTAAGAGGGGAAGGAGGACTTTAAATGGGAAAAGACTGAGTCATACAAAAGTGGAAGAAGGTCCATTCTCATGGAAAATGTTCCTCATTGCTGCCCTGTTCATTACAGGCAGCGAGGGATGACAGAACACGGCTGCTGCGTGCTGGCAGAGACAGAGAGATGCATCAGCACCCAGGTCATGTGCTTTTAGTCACAAAGTTTCGCCCACACATGGGAAAATGAACCCTTCCTTGGGGCACCATCCAGATATTTGCCATTATTTGACCTTTTATGCTCCTCCACTCCAAAAATAAAAGGGCACACACAACAAAAATCCTTCTAGCTCTGACACTGCTGTGGGTCTGGTTAATAGGCTAACTTTCTTTCTGTATTAGGCAAATGAGAAGCTGGTAAATGGGAACAAAAAAAATGAGGGAAAGATGTCATTAATCCTGAGGCTGGAGACATACATGCCAGTAATAAAAAGGGAAGTAGCACCTTGACACAGACCCCAAAACACTGGGAGAATAAAGAAAATGGGAATTGAAATTAATTATTAGAGTTGATAGTCTATTACTACACCAAAATAATATATTTTATGGATGGATTGTATAGATAAGAATATCCACCACTGAATAGGAATTGCCTTTACAGGATAGAATGATGCAGCAGGGGAGGGGGCCCTATTTGACTTTGGACCTAGCTGAAACAGATGCAGTGAAGCTCAGCATGGTATAAGGTACTGAAGTGCTTGTGAAGATTCTGTCAGTGTTTTGACACATGCCGATTTTCATTGCCACCAGCTCTGGTCCCACAGATGCTGAGGTTTTCACCACAGCTGGAAGGTCTTTGAATCCAGGCAGAGCTTTGCCTGAGACAGCAGAATGGGGTATGATATTCCTGTAATCTCTGCTTCACCCCGACAGGGTGTATGAGACAGCAGCAGCAGCTTCACTCCCCTCCACTGCTCCTCTCACTGTGCCCAGCCCTGCGGGTGTCTGTGCAAGAAGCAGCTTCTCCTGAAGCCATGACTGGGGACCTCACCATACAGAGAAAAAGATCCCTGAGCTTCAGTGCTGCCCAAGAAGGGAAGGGAGGGGGTCAGGGAGAGCTATAGAGGAGACGTGAAGGTGTGTTCCTGGCGCCGTGGTGTCTCGTCATGGCTCTGCGCCTGACAGCTCAATGCATCTGCTTCCACTTCAGAACAATTGTCTGTCGGGTCGCTCCGCACCATTTCAATGATAGCACAAACAGAAAGCACGTACGCCGCACTTGCCTGATTCCAGCTGATCCATAGAGGGCCTTCCCGCAGTGCCCCCACCGCTGCCTCACTGCCCGCGCCGTGCCGTGCCATCTGCGCCTGGTGTACTTTCATCTCTTTAATTCTGCTCCCAGGCATTGTCTGTTTTACCAGATACAGTGCTAACAGCATTTCACGTGACAAAGTGCATGTTATTTCATACATCAAGATGCTAATTCACATGATTCAGTTTGTTTACTTTTTAATCCATTTATTGATTACTACTGGAAATTGCTGCCAGAGCGAGGGACTGCCCAGGGTACCCACAGAGTGCTCTTTGGGAAAGGGAGGCATTTGAAGACACACCACACAAGTTTGCAGTAGCTTGAGTGGTTCATACAAGTGTTTGGCTGGTTAATTTTACTTTTGTTGTAGTAGGCACTGGGACTTTCTTATTGTAAGCATGGCTTTGACTTATGAGGTTGTACGCTGTCTGTGATTATTAATCCAGCTTTATCTTCATAGTCAGAAAGATCAATCTATTGCTATTATAAAAACTTTCCTTTCACAATGAAAAGAAAAAAAAGTTAATTTGAAAAAAATGAGAATTTTCACTGTATCATAAATTTAGCTCCATATTTTAGGGATTCCCTAAAAATCATTGAGTTGTATTTTCATACTTGACTTTCTGACCTGTCTTTGTCAAGAAAGCATTTCTGGAAAATGTCACCGTGACTATTTCAGTAACTGAATCTCCTACAAGGACCTTTATAGGTGTTCTCTAGAAAATATGATCAAAAAACCAAAATGGTTGAGGGCAAAAATCATAAATATATTAACAAATATTCGTCAATAATTTTCATTACTGTTCGAGTTTGACAGATATTTTCAGCAAAAAAAAAAAAAAAGTTATATTCTATTGCCGATGTTTTATTTTGATGGAAATTAGCCCTGTGCAGAGAAGCTTATTCTCTTATACTTCTTAAATTTTCCCTGACACAATCCATATAGCAATATTGTAAAATCTGTGTTCCTGGTTCAGTAGAAAAACATAAATTTCACCATTCTTCCTAGTAAGTTCTCCAAAACAGCCAAAGACTTTTTCCAGTTTTCCCCAAAAGTATTTTCCCCTAAAGCATGGGGGACTTAAAGACAGACCACCTTGCTGAAATACATTAGTGTGTTACTAAAATAAATATGTTTAAAAATCTAGTTTTCCATTAGAAAAAGGAAGGGAGTTTCTGGGCTATATCAGGCAAAGAGATGGTTGGTCTTGACATCTGCAGCTGTATGGGAATCACAATAACACAAGGAAACCTGTGCCTGTAGTACATGCAACCATGATGTTCCAACAGTTAAGTGAAAAAAGACACCAAAGAGGGGACATTTTACTTATTTAGAAGTAGCCTCACTGAAGTTTTAAGAGTTATAAAACACAAACATGCTTGACTGAGAGTGGCTTTCTTTGGGAGGGGGGCTGGTCACTCACCTACATGCATTACGTTAACAATCATTTTTCAAAATCTATTCCTTTAGGGGTTAGACTCTTTTTATAAGGACTGTGTCATCAGGGCCTTGGCTGAATAACTCTGTCTCTAAATCCATTAATTAGTGAATGAATATCTCAGCTATCAAGTGATTTATTATCTGAAATCAATAGTCCATTGAGGATGTGTTTTTCCACAGCTTTTTCCAGGACTGCTTAGCAACCGTCCCCACAAACCAGGTCCACCAGAGGCATTATACCTTGCTCATATGGGCACTTTAATGGCAGCAATTTAGCTGTGCAGCTCTGAACTTTGGTTAGCCATTTTAAGGCCCTTACTATGTTAGCTGTTTTGTCTGCACAACTTGTTTTTTTTAATTGGAAGGAGTTGAGAAAGGGGACAGGTACCGGCAGTCTCTTAATATTCCAGGATTCCAGGAGTGGTAGAAGCAGCAGGTTACCCAGCTATAGATGCAGAACATGAGGGAAGGAGCATGCCAATTTTTTAAATCTTCAAAAGCAGCCCCATAAATGAAATGCTGAAATGAGAGTGATGAACTCTGCTTTACTGGGGTTTCCTTGGGCCATACTCGGCATCAGTCACAGCACCAGTCACAGTTATTCCAGCGTGAAGCCCTGAGGGAGCAATGTGTTGCTGCCTCTGTGGACTACAGGCAACCTGCTCCCCAAAGCCAGGATTAATCTGGGTATCAGAGTAATTGTACACATGTGAACTCTCTCCTAAAGACTCTTCCTAAGGCTTTCCCCAGCCAGCAGGTGTGTACGCTGCACTCTGCTCACCATGAGTAAGCATCTCTAGCAGATTCAGACAGGAAGCTCTGGAAGAGCATTTTGTGCCTCATAGCAAATAACAGAGAGGTTTTAGCAGCACCACAGGGCATCAGAACTAAATATCATTTCCAAGAACAAAAAAGGCACCTGCCATAAACTACTGTGGGATGGCTAAGTGATGTTTCTAGCTCCAGGGGGACATATATAACCCAGGAAGACTAATAACCCATGAAGTTAGTTTCTGCTATTACTTCAAAGTAAAGTGCCCTTCTGTTTATAAGACAGGCAGAATCAAGAGGAGGTGCCCAGAGAGTGGTTATACTGTTTTTCCTTTTATTACTTGTGTTTCAGGTGATCTAGGTATCACTGAAAAATTATGTTGTTGGGCACATTTGCTGGAAATCTAGAATTAGAGATGACAGACTGGTCTCCTTCTCTTAAGGCTTAGAACAATCTAATTGTTTAATAGCTAAGCAACGTGTTTAATGTTTAAACAGTAAATCCCCTCTTTAGCTCACTCTGCACCAGGACACTTAGTCATTGAATGATTTCTGAGGCTGTGTCACCATGCTGGCTGTCAAAAGTAGCCACTGTTCACAAGCTTAGCACCTGTCACTGCCATGAATACAGAAATACTAATTTAAATGTTTAACTTTGGGGGCAAAAAAAGTTAATGACTAAAAGAATACCTTCAGTTTAGCCTTGCAATACCCTCAACAACAATGAGAATTTTCCTTTAAAAGCAGAGTTTGATAGATTATGGTAGATATGATAAACATATTTCTGAACACTTTCCCATCAGTTCAAGCATTGAAATTGGAGACTGAAGTGATTCTTATAGTGCTGTAGCCCATATTTACAGCTCTGACAACCTTTGGAGCGTAGAGGTGTAACCTCTGTTTGCAAAGGGCAAGGTAAAGACTGACCCAGTCCTGCTAAGCCACATTTCCGACTCACTCTTTGCCACTAGATTAGTGGCACAAATGTGTGGAAGAAGAGTTGCTTTCAAAAATGCTGGGGGGTTGTGGATTTTTTCCCTGAAGAAGTTTCATTTAAAAATAAATGTTACAATGTTTCTCAAGCAGTTCTGAAGCAAGCAAAAAATGTGTCCAGGCTGTGCTCTGTCTTAAAGGAAATCAACTACCACCTTATTCTCAGTTAAGCACAACCTAAACTCTGCTTCCCCTTTCACCGACGTGAGCTGGTTTGAACAGGTATAGCAGGTCACATTTCAGCCCTTGATAAGGACTTTTCTAAGAGGACTCAGATCTTAAGCAAGAGTCTAGAAATGTCTACTGGGATGCCTTACAGAATGCCATCCTGTAGCAGCGGTGACGGTCGGTCTATAACAGTAGCTGGAACAGCATTAATATGTGGTATAGGAAGCTGTTCATCCCATGGCCCCTTTCTCATCTGTACCTTGTTTCTGACACCCTCTTGTTTCTCCTCTTTATCCCAAGAACCCACCTGCAAAATACAAATAAACGCACCCACTGCATCCTCAGGTCATCACTAGCTACAAGGAACCATCCTTTAGCAAATGCATAAAAAACTGCCTTAGATTCTCTGCAGTCCTCAAAGCTGACTCTCTCTTGAGAGAGTGGGATACATGCTATATGTACCCCTCTGAAACCAGGGAAGTGTTACTGACAGCTGAAGCAGAAGTAGCCCTAATACAAAGAAGGTGTTTTGCAATTTGAATTGAGCTGAAAGGTAGTTTGTGAATTGCTGCAGTGGTCAGCCAGAGAATTAAGTGTCTGTACACTAATACCGTGTATGTCAGACTTAAATAGTTAGCATATGTTATCTAGAAAAAGAATTAAACTAGAGTAGGTGGTAATTTTTATAGACTATGTATAACTTTCTGTTAGGATTCAGAAAGATGTGTTTCAAGAGTTGATTAATTAATTCTTCTTTTCACTGGCTTGTGTTTTGTTTATCTCTACTCAGTTTTCCATTACGTATTTCACTTTATCCGGCCTAACCACTGAAGTCAATTAGCCATTGCTTGGATCTCTTATGTGACTAGATTTTCACTGCAGAAGGTTAAAAAACCCTTGCAGAATCTTTAAGTGCTTACCTCAGCTGTTTGGCTCTATGACCAATAGACAGCTGGTGTGAACATAGATTTTCCACTTGACTTGGTGGAGTTTGGCTTTAAATTTTACACAGAATGTTATGTGTGGCTTGTTTTCAGTAAAAAATTAGTCCAGCTCATTTTTCCTATGATTCATGTGTAAAAATAAATCTTCACCTCTTCACATAATCCTGTTCTTGGGAAAGTTAGCACAAAACAATCAGGTAAGAAATTAAAGAAGATCATTCATTCATTCATTCAAGAAGACATATCATGGGAAAGTCCACTCTTCCCATTGCTTCTTAAAGAGGAAATGTATTTGGTAGAATAGTCAGCGAGGCTGTGAGAGTTAGAAGAAAGCCTCTGACTTGAAGACACCATAAATTTAGAGTTAAAAGGGCTACAGCTGTTAAATTCTGCCTCTGCGCTCCAGAGGTGAAGAGTACAACATTCAACTGCACAAGAAACCCTCCCCAGCCTACAGCCTGGATTTTACCACTTCCGAAGTGGAATAGCATCGGTGTACGGGGTTAAGAGAGCAAAGCTGCAGTGCTTAGAGCAGGCAGCAGCCAGGCATCAAAATCCCTTTTTTTTTCCTAGAAAGAGCTTTCTCATGATTTCAAAAAAGATACTATTGAACCCTATGCCTCATTTAAAATTTCAAAAGAGTATCAAGAAAAAGGTACAACATTTTCATTATCAGAGTTTTCCAAATGAAAAAATGAAAAGTAGTAGCAAAAATTGCTGATATTATAAAAGTTCTCAAAGAATTTATATGGCATTTTAAACTGGGAAGATGCATACAGGAGCTTTCAGGAATGGAAAATGTGCACACTCCTTTGGAAAGCTTTGAGAAGAGTGGAAGCTTTTGTTAACAAACTAATGGTTGCTCACTGGTATAGAAACAGTCTGGCATAATGAGGAAGATGTCAGATTTTCTCTGTGTCTATGAAATTACTTCAGTTAACTTTCTCAGCATTTGATACACTTTTAAATGCAAGATATATGTAGCATACCACTGAAAAGATCTCATGAATCTTCTTATGATTGGCAATGCTTTGGTAATCACAGTATAACTTTGGCTCCTATACCCTCTTCATCTATCTGGTTTTGATTATACTGAAATGCTAATAGTTTAGTAGAGAACAAATTTACTTTTACTAACTGTTTCTTCAATGACTAGCAGACAGCCTGTCTTCCTTTTATATATATATTTAATATCTATATCAATTAATTTACACACAAACACACATGTACACATACACGCACATATATATATGTGTATAATTTTATTGATATTTTATATATCTTCCATTTAATTACCTCTAATAAACAGTCTTACATTTGAAATTGCTTTTCCCTTTCTTCATGTATGCAGATACATCTGCTCCTATATTTATAAACCATTTCAGCTGGGCATAGATACTTAAATGTTAGACTTCTCAACTGAATTCCAAGCATTTAAAAGTCATAAAAAAGCAGTAGGATTTGATCCCACCATTACATATGGGCATCAAAATGTGAACATACTTTTTAATCAGGGAAAAGGCTGCACAGGGCAAAAAAACAGCAAATAAACAAACAAAAAAACCCTAGGAAAAACAAACAAAGAAACAAACTCAACAAATGAAAAACTACACCCTGAAGAAAACCATCCTAAGTAGCATAGCTGAAAAGTGCAGAGGAATGGCAAAGTGTGTTCCAATGCCTACAACAAAAAAATTTACTCATAGAAGCCATGTTAGGATAGCATTACTTTATTGAGAAGATTGTATCCATTTCCTTGTAATTTAACCTGCCTCTGATTGCTTTCTTATGCAACAGTCTCTCTTGGAACATTGCGTCATGGAAAAAAAAGGTGGAGCAGTTATATTCACAGTCATTAACTACCAGTATTTTTTTAACTCCTCCTGGGTGACACTCCGTCTATACTTTCTGAGGAAGGAACACACTACCAAAATAAAGAATTAGAAAAATTTCTAACATAATTTGTTAGAAATTATCACCTCTTGATGCATAAAATAAGTAAATCCCCTTCTCCTTTTGCAGGTGCCTTGGGAAATGCCGCTTCTGAGGAGAGGAGCAGAGGCTGTATATCTGTCCTGTGCAATTAACCTCTGCTTGTCTTGTGGTGAAGTAAATTTGTCACATAAGCAGTTTGGTTCTCATCTCAGCTTGACCAGCATGTTGGTGCCAGTCCTGTAATTGTAGCAAACACCATCCCTCAGTGTTTGAAATAAACCAGTGCAGTTGTTTAACAAAAAAACCTTAAAGAGGAAAGAGGAATCTGTCTGACCTGTGTTTTCTATTGCAGAAGTCAAATACCTTGAAACTCGAAGCTGTAAGAAGTCCAGTACTGAAGAGGTAACAAATTTTTGATCCTCCATGCAGTCCAGTCCTAGCAGCAGGATTCCCAGACTAGCTCAGTACCACACACATGTGAGCAGATGTATTTTTAAGACAAAATAGATGGGCTTCTTAAATGAACATGGGCAGGGGGTTCATGATACAGATGATGATACAGCTGCTCTGATTCTGGAAATTGCTTTTTTAGGGCTCATGCAAGTATCTTGGTACAGAACGACAGTAAAAAGTATCAGCATGCTTTTAACAACTGCTCACTAGGTCAGCCATAGCATCACATAAAATTTTGCATCAGATGCTGCTCTAAAAAAGACCAAAATCTTTCAAACCCCCTTCAACTCCTCAGTAAAATGTAGTCATAATTTTTTTTTAGCGTGCCTCATCTGTCCTGTAGCAATGGCACCTTGGGATCTATTTAGGGCTCCTGGAAAGCAGCAGGCATTTCAAAAAGGCCCATCAGTCACTGCCTGTAGATGCTGCCTCTTAGAGCTGAGCACAAAAGACGCCCCGTCTTGATAAGCTGGGCACACATCTGAAGCCAAACGTGGTGGATTCAAATCCTGCATTTTCCCACAGCTACTATTAAAATATCACAGGCCAGCCTAGGCAAGGTGCCTCCTCCTCCTCCATGGCTCACTGCTTGTACGTCTTTTCCTGAATTTTTTCTTACAGTGCTGGGATGGAATATGAGTTTTGACCCTTGCTAAGAAACTTGTAGGTGTGTGCATTCTCCAGGTATTTTTCAATTGATTACTCACTAGACAGGAGTCATGGATGAGGGTTTGGAGTAGATGACCTCCAGAGATCCCTTCTCAACCATTCTGTTATTCTGTGATGAGAAGAGATTTTACCTATCAACTGTGTACTGGTTGCCTCTCTGGGAGCATTTGAAGGCTTCTTCTCTCCTGGGATTGAGACTCAGGATTCTCTCACCTGTATCACGCTAAAATAGGATGAACAGAGAGATTCCAATTGCCAAAATCACACGGGTCAAAAGAACGGCAGGTTCAGATGCAGTTTTTGGAAACAGGCATAATTGTTATGATTCAGAGCTGGCACTGAGCTGAGGAGTTGGCTTCCAGCTCAGGAGGTCACTCAAATTCTGGGTTTGAACCGTCCAGTTTACCCTGAGAAATGATACCCAAATGCTTCTGTGTAAGGCCAAAACCAGAAAGTATGTAAGTCTCCTCACTGTAGAAAATCAAGCAATTGACCAAACCAGCAATTACTGCAGGATCCAGATAATCTCCACATACAGAGAGGAGAAGTTTGGGGCTATTTGAAGAGAAAATCCTGCTTTGTTGAACTCAGTTGCAAAAAAATCCAAATCCAAATATGATTTCACCCTACATTATACTATTGCCAGTGTGGAGATTTTTGGTTATAGATAAGGATCAGCCAGGGTTTATTGCAAAGTTTATTTTGTAGTAAGCCTGTAGCAGCAATTAAAGTTCCAAAACAGTTTTCACATACTAGTAATTTAAAGAAAAGTACATCTCTGAAGATGTAATTTTCCATTTTTAATCTCTATCCAAAGATATTCATTAACTTTGAGCAAATTCCTGTCAAACAGTTATAATTGTATGAAAAAGATACTTTTGCAGACATAAAAAAAGATGACTGCTGACTTTTTCCTTTCTCTTCTATAAGATAAGCCAAAAGAGATGACCTCTAAAGACTGGTGCATAAATAACAACTTAGGAACTTGTTCATAAATGCACTATAAGATTAAACTGGAAAAGAACTAAATTATAAATCCTGAATGCTGGGTAATAAGAATGCACAGTAGAAAGCAGCAATTAGGTATTTTGATTCCTTTCAAGTCACAACCTGCTTCCTAAAATGATATCTGAGGTCACAAAGCTAATACATGTGGAATTGGAGCTCATTTTCAGCTCAGATGTCAGAGCATGGGTGATTTCAGCCTCAGTGCAAAAGTTGTAGCTATGTACAAAATTACAAAAGTTCCTTTTATAATTATGTCAAGCAACCTAAAAAAAATTTCTTACCACAAGGTAGGATAACAATTAGCAGAAAAAAATTATTCTTTATATAGAATGGTTCTATGTGCTATTCTAACATAGAATTAATTTACTTAATATATAAACTCTTCCAGGAAGAGAGTATTCTTTTGGTTTATATTTAGCATGGTGAGTGGGTATTTGATGAGCTTTAACATGTAGAGGTCTGTGTAGGATGATAATATATTGAGGAAAACAAATCTTTGATCTAAGGTACCACCCAGCTATACCTCATATCCTGACCACCATGCACAAAAGTTTGTCAGACTCATGCAGAGAGAATATCCACATATAATTTCCCAGCAGTCAATTAAGATCTTCACCAGGATGAACAATTATATATAGAAATGCATCAATACTTCCTTCATGCCTGGCAGCATGCAGTTCTCAAAGAGGCAGCTATAAATATTTGGCTTTACTGTGAAATTTCTATAAAGATACCATAATATTTATGGTGTCTATAACATATGCAAACTGGGGTTGTTTTTAATTCTTTACTCTTTGTGTATCTTGATATTCTTAGACTGACAAACCAAGTACACTATTAATATCTAGTTAATAATATCATACTGCACTGATCTATTATTTTGGGGTTTACATTTATCTATATCAAAATAAGATATTTCTTTATGTACATTTTTTAGTATTTTTTATTAAAACCAGAATGAACTTGGTATTTTTCCCTCCTTACACTTGAGTAAATCATTCTGTACAAACCCTGAATGAGAATACTATAGTAGATACTACTAAAATGTCATTAGCAATATCCATTTGTCTCTTGTGAGAAGGATGTTTTAGGGACAGCAGTGGCTCTGTAAAGTATACTAAAAATAAATCTTCTCAGGCTCTGATGAAGGCATTATCAAACTGAAATACCTGAAAATTCTATCTTGGTTTTCATGGTCAGACCTACTGTAACACCTGACACTAAAGGAAAACAATACCAATTTGTATCACTGTGGCTCCTGGAAAAGACAAAGAGTATGGGCACCAATTGTTTATTGGGCAGTTTGGAAACATAAAATAACTTTAAGAGCACAAAGCCCTGCCCCTCATTTATGCCTTTGTTTAATACTGAGTAGCCCTTAGCAAAATCCCAAGTCTGAAAAAAAATAAAGACATGCTACTGTCATTTCCACAAACTATTTAGCTCTTAATGGAAGTTTTCTTATTGATTTCAGTAACTTTATTCATATGGGATCAATCCTTAAATGCTTGGCTTCAATGAGACTCCTTCCAACCTTGAAGTTAAGCATTAAGGTCCAGATCCTTGTGGGTATTTACTTGTTTAATTATTTTCCTGTATCAGAACTAGCCCATAAAGACACGTTCCAAATTCTTGGTCATAAAGGCATGACAGTTCCTAGATACTTCTTTTGCCACAGGCAGCATGCCAGCTGGAAAGCTTCTTTGCCTCAAAACTTCAAGAATACCATGTGTCAGTCTGGCACAGGGAACTGGCCACTAAATTCAGATCATGTAATACATAGAGGCATGATGTTTTCTTCTGGAATGCCGTATAGAACTGCAAAAAACCCACATCTCCCTTCTGTGTTATGTCCTCTGTCTTTATGCTAATGGTTTTTAATGCCGCACCAAAAAAAAAAAAAAAAACAAAAGGGAAAAATTTCCTAAAAATAGTTTTAAAAAGGCAACTACTCTGATAAGGATTCTGACTCCAGTGGGTGTTAAGTGTGGGTGTCATTCTTTTTCATATTCAGCCTGAAAGTTGTCTCGTCTTAGCACAGCTTACTTTTTGTTCTATTGGTTTACAGCAGAGGATTTGAATGTGTTGCCTTTCCTTATTGGCTCTTTAAATACATTGCTTAATTCCATCAACAGAGGTCACTGCAGCTCCTTTCCTCTTTGGTGAAAGCATTCCTCTTCCAGCAGATAAAGCAGAATTAATGCTGTCATCTAGCAGAAGTTTAGTTTATCCATTAGAGAGAGAAAAATTAGTACAGGAAAACTTGCACATAGTGGAAGGCTGGGAAAAAAAACCCAACAAACTGAAACAAACTGAAACAAAACCCCACCAATAATAATAATAACAACAATAATAACAATATGAGCTCATTTGAGCTTTGGAACTTAACCTAATTCATGCAAACTTGTTTATATGAAGTTTTGAGCTTGGTCACTACATCTACCTTTCTTTACACTACCTAGGAACAAGACATGTAAATCTGATCTTGGCACCAGCTGTTCTATCCGCTCTGCAGTTCTTGGTGAATCAGTATCAGGCATTTTTACACTATGGAAAAATAAGAAAAGAGCTCCTGAAAAAGCTCCTTCAAATTGCTAAGACTTTTGACAGCAGTCATCACTTTCATTTGAATCTGTGTTTGCATATTTATGAAAATGATAAGGAACTATTTTGGAATATTTATCATTAAGAGCAATTCAAGCCAAAGGGTCCATCAGAGGCAGCAGTAATGTGAGCCCTGCAGTTTTATATTGCTAAAGCCACTACATCTGACAGAGCCAAATACGCTTAAAGACAAAGAGCCTTTTAGAAATGAGGAGAATATGGGAGTTGTGCACAGTGAGGCACTGTTAAAGATAGATAGATTAGATAGATAGATAGATAGATAGATAGATAAATAGATGGATGGATGGATGTTTATATATGTGTATATGTGCTTTATGTGTACATGTAGAAATAGCTTAGCTTATAGAGGAGGAAAAGAAGATTTGTCTCAAATATAAAGCAGTCATAACAAAGCCTAGCTTTTCTTTCATAAGTGCCAAAAGGATCAGGTCAATGGAATACTACTTCAGGCACAGTAAGCTGCATATGTTCACCACTAAGGTGTCTACACATGGGGAAGGTGTCTGAGCAACCACTGGAGTCAGTGGAGGCTGAACTGTTTATCAGGTCACTGCAAGGCAGCCATCCACACGTTCAACCGATTTATGCCCTTAGTGCCATCGGCTGCCTCGAGCAGATCCCCACCAATTTCAGCCCCAGAAGTTCTGTCCAGCTGCCCTAAAGGTGTTCCAAGGGCCCTCTTTAACCTCTGGTTGCTGGTCCAGGGAACAAGGAGCTCCTGTGGTTCCTCTGCCAAACCTGTCAACTCAGATGCCTTGTGGCATCTATGTATGACTTGGCCTTGAGTGTCTTCAGCCCTAAGAGATTTCTCCTAGTTCTAACACCTGCTAAACATCTTCAGCTTCCCATCCTCATCAGACCAAAATGGAAGAGGAGCAGCTTCCAAGAGTTTCTGTTCCATTTTCCAAGAGAAAAGTGTGTTTGCCATAGTATATTCACTTCCTACAACGTCACCAGCTTTTGGAACTAAGCAAAACACGCAGAACATATGTAAACAACAGTGAATGTACAAGGGAAAAATCAGTGAAAATTTTTTTTTTTACATTACATATATTTTTACTTGTAAAAATATGATAAATATGTAAAATGGTAAAATTTTATGATATGTCTTAGGACATTAGGTGTTTGTAAGCAGCAAGTCCTGATGTCTGGCTTGAAGCAGTACACAAACAATTTCTGTGTGAATTGTTTCCTTTTTTGTGGTGCAAGATGAATGAAAAGCTTCAGCCTGTTCTTTTGTTCCTTTCCTTAATTTTCAGTCACCTGAAAGCCAAAGGGAAGTAAAGGTAGACTTGGGGTCAAGGAACCAGTGTCTCTTGTTCCTGGCACTGTTCCTGTGTTATATGTACACACTGCTCTTTTATTTTGTGCAAGTTTCTCCACTTTACACATAGGATTTTAACACTGACATAAATCTTAGGATGCCCTGATACTGAACTGTCTGTGTCTCGCCCTCACACAGCACCTGGAAGACACTGTGCACCACAGCAAATATTATTGATATTCATCATCATGTAATATTGAAGCTGAATATATCTGGGTAGTTGACTTTCATTTATATATTGTTTTCTCACCCTGTGCAAGCTCCTGCGATGGGAAATTTACCCATAGTAAAGTCATGATTACAGCTATCTAAGAGGTTATAGGGTTTATTCCAAGATATCCTAAAAAAAGTAAGATCCCTTTTATTTTGACATTCGTGCATAATTCATTACTTTCACCCCTGAACACTGCTGATGATACATTAGAGCAAGGAGAAAAAGGAGCTAGGCTTAGTACCAAATAATGAGCCCAAATTAATACCTGGCATAGGTGACAGCAGTTTAACTTCAAGCACCTTTTGTGTTAATTTCGTATTTAGCAGAATAGGTTACTGATGAGAAAGCCCTGAGCAGATATCTAATGATCTGACCGGTGTTTGCACATGTAAAAGGGAAGTTACAGATGACTAATACCCATGCCCACAGCTCACTGTGGCTATTCTTGACAGATACTTCTTTTTTTCTACCTTTCTCCCACAAGGACAGTAGAAAAATAAGTAAGGTATGATGTTCAGTTTGGGTGTCTACTCCTGACCAGCTGTTCACTGTTGGTGTGGCTGCAATCTGCCCTGCCAAAGAAAATTCTGAAAATCAGAACTTGGCTTTCTTTTCTTCAGTCTATGTCTCTTTTCTTATGATTGAAAGGTACTCGAAATTTTCCATGAGGATGGGTGGACTAGAAATAAACAAGAATCAATATTAACTTTTGAAATTTAACACCGATGAAACCGAAGAAGGAAAGAAAAAGGAGGTTCACTTATGATTAACACTGAGGTTCTCAAAATGAAATTAACTAAGCAACTTAGCTCAATAGACTTCCAGTCCTTTTAACTGGTTCAGAATATTACTCATATAACCTAACACCTCTAATTTTAAGGTTCTCAAGTACAGCGAGTTTGGCAAAACAATAAATGTAATTGTCCTACCTAAAAAGCAAACAAAATATAAAGATAAGGTAATCTTCTTTTCCACTCTCAGTGTTTGTATTTTATCCATATATGTAAATAGAAAAAAAATTTTTAAGTACATATGAAAAAAGGAAGCTTGAAAATATTTGTTGCTATTTTCCAGTCTCCCACAGGCTTTTAAATATGTTATATATGAGTTTCCACTCATATATAACAGTAAAATGTGAGTTTTTGGGATCTAATGGCTGCAGAAAAAAAAAGCTTGAAAGTGTCAGTTCTCAAAACTAACACACCAGCAAGAAAATAAGGAAAATTTCGCCATTTTTTTCATCTTCTCTTACTTATAAGCTGCTTTTTCATCCACAGCAATTTGATCATTTCCCCTGCAGATATCACTGGTCCTCTTTCTCTGACTACCTCTCTTGTAAATATGAATTTTATCCTTCTCACATTAAACATGATCTCTATCAGCCTCTCCAGCCTGAAACGCTGACCTACTTTTCTGAATCTCATACAGCCTTCTTTTGCTGCTCTGAACACACCTGAACTTTTGTTGGTTAAGCTGGTGTATTTCCTTGGCACATGCACACAGCACTAAATCAGCCCACCTAGAACCCACAGCGGGACATTTGCTCTTTTCCATCTGTTGCAGCTTCTTCCCTCTGGCTTTGATAGACACAAGCCTGCTCCATTCACTGGAGTCTTGAGCCATGGTACAAGTGGAGTTACCTCCCCCAGCCCCTGGTTCTGCATCCTTTGCCAATGTCTGCCCCTACTGAGACTCAGAAACTGCTTTTGGGTCTTTCACAGCATCCTTCCCTATCCTGCTTGCTGGCATTATCCTGTAACCAGCATGTTTTTGCCATGGGTCCTTTACAGCTGGCAGCAGCCCTGACTGCACAGGAGTGGGCACCATTACCCCTTGAAGAGGGACCGTAGCGATGCCTTCTCCCAGTGCACCCTGTTAACTGGTATTTCTGGAGGTCACAGCTTGGATGCTCCCTGCACAAGCTGCTATCGTGTCCTGATTGCTGGCACTCGCCTTGCAGCTGCATCCTTCTTGCTAATCTCTCTCAGGAAGAGGTTCTCCTTTTGCTACACATTCTTACTTGCTAGGGATATTAGTTGAAAAGCGATAGCTGCAGCAAGAGGAACGAGATCTAACAGTTAATTACACTGTGCAATAAATATGAAAGTATTGCCAGCTGCTCACAAGATATTACTGACCTCAATAAATCCCTCCCTTTTTCTGCAATATTCTGTTTGACCATTATTTCTTTTACTACTTAAATATTTTCTCATTATGACTGTTCTTATTGTTGTCTAATTTTTCTCATTGATTAGCAAGTTCTGTTCAGGTGTGAGCTGGTTTAGGCTGGGATAGATTTAGTTTTCTTCACAGTAGCTCATATGGGGCTGCATTTTGGATTTGTGCTGGAAAAAGTGCTGATAACAGGATGTTTTTGTTATTGCTGAGCAGTGCTTACACAGAGTCAAGGCCTGTTCTGCCCCTCACCCCACCCCACCAGTGAACAGGCTGGGGGTGCACAAGACAGGACAGCTGACCAGCTGACCAAAGAGATATCCCACACTATATGGTGTCATGCTCAGCAATAAAAGTTGGGGGAAAAGGAAGGAAGAGGGGGGACACTCAGAGCGATGGTGTTTGCCTTCACAAGTCCCTGCTATGGGTATGGGAGCCTGGTTTTCCTGGAGAGGTCTGAACCCCTGCCTGTCCATAGGAAGTGGTGAATGAATTTCTTGTTTTGCTTTGCTTGTGTCTATGACTTTTGCTTTACTTATTAAACTGTTTTTATCTCAGCCCACAAGGTTTTCTTCCAGTTCTCTCCTCCATCCCACTGCGGGGGAGTGAATGAGTGACCGCATGGGGCTGAGTTGGAAGCTGGGTTTAAACCACAACATAGTGTATCTCCTATTTTCTCTACTGTGATTGTTCATTGTTGTTCCTTCCTGAAACTCACCTGTCCTGCTCTATCCTCCTGCCCAAGGAAATAGTCTTAATTTTCTGAGCTCCTATTTCCTCTCTGGATTTTGAATAATATTCTTCACCTTCTGGGCATGAGTTTCCTGTGCCAGTTCACCTTAAATCAGTGTGGAACTTAAATTCCTGAGTAAATAACACCGTACCAGCCTAAAAAAAAAGAGGTCTTGAATTAACTTACCTTTGTAAATTATCAGCACAATGTTCCTGGATGTGACCCAGGTTAAGGAGTTTAAGAATGCCCACACACAGTGGATTTAAATTCACGCCCTAAACCATTTCAGTTTTCTTTATGGTGAGGCCTGAAAGCCTATAGACATGGATTAAATTACTTGTAATAAGATATTGCTGTAGTTATTGCTATTTAAAACATAAAAAACACGCTTCTTTCAGGAGAACCTTTTTTGTCCATAAGTAAGTAATAACGATGAAAAAAAAATAAAATGTGCAACTTTATATTTTGGAACATATTTTATACAGGCATCTGCAGCATTGCTTCTTGGCCGATGGCCAGCAAAGCCATTAACAGCAACTAATGGCACAGAAAGAAATTTTCTTCCAGTACTATTTACTAATTGCTAGGAAAGAAAACTAAAAATAGACTTTACAAGTTTAGGTGCCAGACTGCAAAATCTGAGAGCACTCTATTAACTTCTAGCTGCTCTACAGTTTTACACTCTCTGAAGTTCTGGGTCGCTGATTTCATCAATGAGAAGGAATGAAGCAAAGGAGGGAGATTTGGCTCCATCTGTGCACTAATTCTCTTAGTATTCTATTATTTTTCTCTAGTCCTAATATAAAACCATAATTAGAAACTGAATGTTTTGCTCCCTTCTTCTGGTGGGTAATTATATAATGCTCTATGACTTCTAAAATATTTAAGGAATTTAAGAGTCAATTTTGAGCATGTCTGTCAAACATACACTGACCAAACTGCACAGACTCCTCTTTTTCATGATGTATGTCTAGTCCCTTCCCATGCCACCCCAGACACCCCATTAATCCTCGTCTCACAGAGTTTGTCTCTGTCCAGTTCCCCCAGACAATTCATTGATTAAATCTTCTTAAAGATGAAATGCTGAATTTGCAGCTCACAGTAATTCCTCCATTAAAGCTGTCTCTCGTGAGCCTCCTTTGGAAGATGAGACACTATCCCTTCTTCACCTTCCTTTCAAATTTCCACATTCTCTCTATCCCCAAGGATTGCCAGCACTTCATATCACCCACTGGCCAGTTTTGGAGACCCTAAACCCCACAATTCTGCAATGCAGAAGAAGGTTTCACACCTCTGTCGCCCTACTCCATGCACCTCTGTGGCCTAAGACCACATCATAAGGGTACTAATTTTGCCCTCAATTAAATATCATGTGGCAACTGTGTGGCTCACAGTGCAATTTAAGACCTGATTTTGTATGGTAAGTCTTTCTCTTAATATCATGTTTTAATTTAGATTTATGATATGTCAACATAACTTGCTATAGGACTGAGATCTGGCACAAGGCTTTTGTTTAAAAACTCTGTGGAGCACTTCCTCCTTTGGTGGAGCTGGGTTTATTTGTTGATTTTTAGGTACAGAACTGTATTTCATTGTTAATTCAGTATCGGTACAGAAGCAAAATCCTACCCTGTTTTAATAACGTACCACTGTTTTAATAAAAGGAAGTCATATAATTTCTCTGGCACAATAAGGAAATACAAACAGAACTCAAGTTTCATAAAGCTTTGTACAGTTTCAGTACAGATGATTCATTATAACCTACTTAGCATAAAAGCTGCAGACATGAGAAAATGGGGAAAAGAGCTTGTAGGGTTTTTTTCCTCTGGCAGTGCTTTTCAAATTTGTTAGTTTATATTCTACCTGTCCTGAATCAGAAACCCTTCGTAAGAAGTGTGAAATGACAACTTACAGAATAAGTTCTTTTATGGACCAGGACATATAAATGCTTTCCAGCAATATAAAAAAGAGAAACATGCAGGTAGCACTGCTATCTCTAACTCTTGCATCTCTGACTCTTAGAGTATCATTTACAGACCTTGAGTTGGGCAGCTAAGCAAGGTCTGAGTGAAGGAGACAGAAGGAAACTTGGCAAAAACATGACTGAACTTGGTGCATTTCTTAACCATAGATTTGACTTTAGTGCAGCTGTAATGGTGGGTTTATGGACTTTTGGACTCCAGCTCAACTACAGTGCCAAGACACAGAAGACAGTGGCAATGCTGCTTCCATTCTGCAGAAAAGAACATCGTCAGAGGAACTAGGTGTCTGAGACTTAGCTAAAATTACTCAAGACCATACTTCTTGCTTCTCCTGCTGCTAGAGAGACCCACCACTGAGAGTGGAGCATGGGCACAGAGAGCCACTTGGAAGGGAGCTTTGTAGAAAGGTTGGGAGGTCAAGTGCTGTAGTGCATATCCCTCTGGTGACTTCTGCTTTTTTAAAGGAAAAGCTTCTCTGTACAACATATAGGCAGACACACCACAAAAAGCTGGGAGAAAATACAGGGCCTCTCTTTCCTGCTAGCCAGCAGGCTACAGGGTGAGGCTCCCTTTACCTTTAATCCCAGTTTCTTGTTTCCTATCTGCATTGCTCATCTGCTTGTAGTGTGAAGAATGGTGTATGTATTTGGGCACACAAAGTGGGAGTGGGGAATTGAGAAGTTAGATACTTTACAAGGAAGTTTCCCACTTGCTGAATCACAAGAATATTGTGTATGTTCTTGCCATCCCATGCTTACAAATAAAATCCTGACAGCACTCCTGCCTGAAAACTCCTCTGGATTTGTACATACAAGGATACCTCCTCTATTCATCCAAAACAACTCTAGGTGAATGATAGGAGCCTACATGTTGAAACTGATTTAAGTAGCAGGAGTCATGGACCATCACAGCAGCTGACTTTAGTCACTATTGCACAGCCAAAACCTGAGCTACCAAGACGTTCCAAAGTGCTGAAATTGTCTACTAAAAATCCTTTTGACTTAAGGTCTTGCTTAGGCATCTTCAGTGACATTTACATGCCCTGAAAAATGCCTTTCTGTTTTTAACTCTTTCCTGGAATTGCAGCTACTCTGAGGTCAAAAGCAATTTGAAGAAATCAATCTGTGCATTCACATGTCAAGGATGCCTTTACATATGTCTTTCCTCTGGATGCAGACCATAATATGAAACAAAGGCAGTGTCAGCTTCCACCCATAGCATGGCATGCACCCAACTACTGCTGTTTAAATCCACATCCAAACCCCTACAAATATCATGTTCTCCTCTTTCCTGCAGTGTTTTGTTGGAAAGAAAGCTTGATATAAGCACATAAGAATTTGAGTCTTCTCTGAGCCACTAAGTACCTCAATACAGCTCTTGAAAGTGATACGAGAACAAGTACACTGGTCTGCAGAGGAAAATCATAGTTTAGGCCGTATAAGAGCTTTGTTATTTCTTTTGAAGCAGTATATGAGGGGCCCTAGAGATGCAAACACTGATCTTCTCTGCTCCTCATATAACTAATGGCCTGGCTGGTGCCATTGTTTCTGTCTCCTCTTCTGACTCATACTCCTCTACTTCTCTGACAGCGAACCGAGCCTTTGGCACTGGAGCTGGATTGTCTGCTCTGGTGAAGCGATGACGGCTCATTGAGTTTCCTCTTCGACCTGACAGATTGGATGGAGCTGCTCCTCTATCCAAGTGTGCCATTGGAATCAGTTCTTCGCGGTGCTTCGCTTCGAGTGGCCGTAGTCGGGGCTGGGATCTCGACGTTAATGGGAACGCAACGTCGGAGCCACTTCTATGCTGATCTAAAGAAAAATAGACAAATAATTAATTTTTTAGAGAAAAAAGAAATGCCATGGTATTGGCAAGGACAGATAAAGGGTATTCAATACCATGCCATGCCATGCCATGCCATGCCATGCCATGCCATGCCATGCCATACCATACCATACCATACCCTGGAACTGAAGCATCTTAAATAATTACTATAGAATAAGGGAGCAGTCAACAACTAAACTAAAAATAGCCCCAATTTTTAATTTTCATCTCAAAGCTGATGTTTAAAAGATTGTATTTACCTTATCTCAGCTCTGAAACCCCAGAGGATAAGCACATTCAGCTACATTTTGGTGTCTCACAGACCTGCCCAGGGCCTTCACTGCAAGGGTGAAGGGCAAGAGTGAAATGCAAGAGTGTTCCTTTATGTAATTTGAATTTTCCTCAAATTTCACAAATATACCTAGTACCATGGTTAAAAAGCATTTTGAAACCCACAACAGAAAACAATAATGTGACAAAGAAGAAAACTCTAGCTCATTAAAAATCATGTTTGCCAGTGACCTGTGATTAACAAGAGGGAAGAGAAGGGTGTCATCTGAAACCAGGGGTGCTTTGATTACTTTGGATGTGTCAGATCTGCTCCTACCAGCTTGCTTTGCCACAAGCACATTGTAAAAATTTGCCTGCAATAGGCCAATAACTGACATTCTCATCCTGTTGAGTGTATAGAATATACCTTTTCATTTTTCTTAAATCCACTTGTAGTCTAAATACGCAGTAGCAAAGTAGTTAATGTAAGAAACAGCTCCTAACAATCTAAGTAGGAGGTTCTGGGATATAAGCACAAAAGTCTATGAGCAATAAAATTAGTCCAAATCCTGCTACAGGTAAAGTACACATGTATTGTGTATGGTCACTGTGTCAAAATTTAACAAAGTATTGCAGATCCATAACTATTAAATTATTTTAAGCTAATATTTATTTCACAGTTGGCACAGTAAAGCACTGCTGCTCATAGGCCACGTGGACATACTACACCCTAAGCGGGATAGGATTTCTCAGATTTCAAGGGCTTCTACCTAGCCCTTTGGGAGCATTACTGCTTCAAAGTATGAATGACATATATTGCAAAAGAAATAATTCATAGAATCATAGACCGGTTAGGGTTGGAAGGGACCCTTAAGATCCCTTACTTCCAGTCCCCCTTCCATGAACAGGGAACCTTCCACTAGACCAGGTTCCCAGCCCCATCCAGCTTGCTCATGAACACCTCCAGGGATGGGGAGTCCATAACTTGTCTGGGCAACAACAACCTCTCTGGACAATTCGTTTTTATGAGTGGCAGAAAGAGCTGACAGGTGACTTAAGGACCTATTTTTGGTCATTTCTGACCTCTTAGTTACTAAACCTCCTGCACATGCTATATATATAAGAGCTAAACCAAGCTTGCGGAGGATGCTTTTTCCAGAAGGTCTTCCAGGCATAGACAGAAGAGATTACACTTATCTCTGCAAGTGCATATGTGCATATATGAGGTTGTCACTCTAATTCCCTTCATACTGAGTACTTCTCTTCTCATTTTCCAAGTGCAATTCATCTCATCCCAACAGTTCATGAGAGGACTTCAGGGTGGCTTTTTCCTGCTGAAGACACCTAAAACAGTGTTAATGCTACACAATGGCCCTAAGATGGGACCAGAAGCTGGACTAAAATGTCTACTTATTTGGATAGATCACAAGGCAGGGCTCAAATTCAGGCCTACATAATAGTAAAAAAAGTACTTGCATTCATTGCTTCAGGATTTAGCTCTCTCCACACTAAAATAATATGCCTACCTCCTATAGCAGCATTTGGTCCCTTGAAAGTGTCTGCAGTGATTTTAAGTCTGAGACTGCTGTGTGGAACACTTTAAATATTTTAGAAAGACACATATCTCCTGTGATGATGCCCTGACAAAAAGGACGACAAAAATCCCCTTGAGTAACATTTATTTTCCCCTCTGAGTAGATCCTATGGGTTTCCATTTTGCTGTCATCATGTGGGTGCCCATACAGGATTTAGGATGGAGTGCTTAGGGCAGGAACTAAAGACAGTGAAAGAAAGAATCTTGGGAAGGCCAGGGAAAAACTAGTGCAGGAAAATAAAGGAACAGGAGGATAAAAAGGGCCAGTCGGTACATGTCCAGTAACGTCCTGCACTTGATCAACACAGTTTATCCTGTTTTTTCATTTGACTGTACTTCTGACTGTGTTCCTCTATCAGCAGCTCCCCATACAGTGTGCTTGTGTGTGTGGAGGCCTGAGTGCCAGCAGCTGGAGGGACTGGGGTACATCTGTCAGTGCAAAATTGCTGGCAATCATCAAGCCAGAGTAGCCATTAAGTAGGATAAGAGGCTTGGGAACTGCCTATTGGAGCAACCACAAGTTTGGAACAAAGACTGAGGAGGGCAGAAGGTCTGTAAGCTGACTACTGGAAGAAACACGAGGTCCAGAGCAGTGACTGAAGAGACCATGGGATCTGTGGTTGGCTACTAGTAAGGCCATAATCTGGACTGGGTACCAAAGAGAGGTTTGCATGTGTGTGTCCCTGTGTGTGAGGCAAGAGGAGACCAGGGGATCCAGGAAGCTTCTCCAGGGAAGACTGGCTGCCCAAGGCCAGCTACTGGAGGGTCCTACAGTACATGGGGTGGAGTGGAAGACCACGTCTCTGTGTGCATGTGTGTGCATATGTATAGGGCTGTGTACCAGCAGCTGCTGTGGGGCTGTGTCCCCAGGGGCTGACATGCCCAAGTGCCACCAAATGTGCACATGGAAGGTCCAGGGCCAGCTACTGAGAGGAGCTTGTATCTCAGGCCAGCTGCTGGGGATTCAGATAGCATGTATGTATTTATAATTTTAACTAACAGTCTATCAGCCTCATCAGCCAGAGAGGGGACAAGGATGACACCATCAGTGCTGTTTGCATTTGCATGAGCACTGTGCCATGTCTGTGCTGCTCTCTGTGTCTGGCTGTGTGTACACGTGCACTGAATTTTGGTGTGGGGAGGCCTGTTGGGAATACCTGCTCAGCCTTGGTACCTGCAGGACCTGGGGGCATGGAGCTCCATCGGTCTCACGTGGACTGGGCTACAGGTTCAGCAACTCACAAAAATTTTGCATACAGTTTTGTCTTTGGGGCTGCAGGGAACAGATAATTTGTGTTCTTGGGCTTGGCCAGGTGGAACTGCAGGGGTCACAGGAATGTTTGTTCAGGAGGGAAAAAGAGAAAAGTAGGAGGTGCTGGAACAAAACAGAAACTGCTGCAGTAATGATCATATAAACAACACAGATAAAACAGAAAGGAGAGAAGGGTGTAGCTCATTTAAAGAGGCCGTGGACTTCCACCAGAGTATTCATGTAGTACTGTTAAAGCCACCAAACAACTGGTCAAGTTTCTTTTGCTGCTGGAGTATGATATAGAGTAAAGCACTTCCATTACCTGTAAAAGTAACATGCCTGGCTTTTCTTCTAGTGGGCTGGCGTGGACTCTGAGGCAAGGAGAGGTAGCGTACTTCCATGGCGTTAACCTGTGTAGGAGATGGAAGTGTGTTCAGTGCCCGTGATTGCCTCCACTTGGCACTTACTTGGTAAAACAGTAGAGAGGGATGGTAATATGCTGCACCTTTACAGCCCAATTTTGAGAGGTATGGTCAATGGTTGATTTGGATGGTTGAACTCAATGTCAGCTCCAGTGACAATGTCTGTCTGATATAATAGCCATAGGGTTTTTTACTGTCAGCAGAGAAAAACCTGTTCTTCTAAGATTCACCTTTCTTACTTCAGGTGAAAATTTTAAATACAACTAATCTATTCAAAAAAGAACTTATTTCTCTTCCTTAACCATTATTATCTCAGCTATAAATATCTCTGCTGTTCAATGTCTACCTTTGGTCAGACAAATCTCTTACTGATTGAGAGCCCAAGTTGTCAACGTGCCAGACAATTTGCATCAGGCCTTTTTTGATTACACTATACTTTGCACATGCAAAATCAATGCAAGTTACATTATTTTACTACATGCAGCCAGAGTAACTGATTTCTGACCAATGTATAGAGATCAGACATGAAAACTTTGCTGTTCACATGCTAAGTGAAGCTCTTTTTTCTTAGGTGCTGCATGAGCTCACTGGGGAAAATATCCATTTTAATTATAGCAAACAGCATCTAAAAATGGGTGTCTTTCCATATTTGCAGAGAAGCAGAGGCAATTTTCCATAAATAGTAGATAGATAACAGGTACCGGTCTACCCCAAGGCAAGCTGTTTCCCTTCCTGCAACTTTGCCTCAGGCTGTGCTCCCGACGGATGAGGATTTCTTGCGCTTGTTTCTCACTGGTGTTAGTAGGTAGATTGTGCCGGTTGTATGCTGGTGCCTGAAACAGAAAATGCACCCAGCTCATTTTTGTTGCACTTGCAATGTTAATCAGTCTGGTCAATCACAGGGCCAAGGGGACATCTGCCTCACCTCAGTCTCCATCTCACCACATATCTCTTTGGCAACACATGGTGAAATGCAGCCATGCACAAACGTCACTGCCAGAGCAAGATGGGAGGAAGCATGAACACAGCTCTAAGTCTCAGACCTCAAGGGCTGCATTTTGATGCCATTTTTGATAGACTCTTGCCTGCTCAAAGTGCAGGTATATAAAATATACCTACCTAAGAAGGCTATTATCATCTTTGGACTTGTCCTCTCTTTGTCATCTCTTTTCTCATCACACAGTTGGGAGCTACAGATATGATGCAGGTCCCATGAAAGAGATAACTGCTAAACTCAGCTCTGAGCTTTGGTACTAATATTACTGAGCCTGGAGCAAGCTTCAGATGCACTCAGGAACAAAGAATGTATCTCCAGAATGAGATGCACAGCTGAGTTTCCTTTCCATACTTGGACAAACTACAAATTAATATTACCCTAAAACTGGGCATCATTTAAGACAAGCTTTTTAGTTTATCACATATATCTAGTGCAATGAAGGAAATAATCTGGCTTAAAGAGAAAAATTCACTGAAATTTATAAACGCTCTTAAAAAGTAGAATCTGATCTCAGTCTCATGTGCAAGGCTCCTTGTAAAGTTGTTCTGGTAAGCCAAAGCTTTTCAGAGTTGAAAAAACTATTAGAAGTGGCATTATTTTCCTTCCAATCTTGCATTTCCAAAAGCACAGCATTCTCAATACTACACAGGAAATGACTGGCAAAAATAGTCATTAATGTAATTGATTTTGAAAAGAGAGAGTTCATTTCAGTAAGCTAACTATATATGCAAATCGTTGCTGGTAAGATAAGAAATTAATATCATAAGGATAATTAGCCATGGCAAATCAAACAACGTTAGGAATGAATAACATATTAATAATGTCACATTTAAATGAGCAGGCCCTAGCATTTTCTAGTACACGTGAGTTAGCCCTGTTTCTCAGCATAATTTCAAGGTTACTGTAATATATCCCCTACCACTCATTGCTGTGGGCGAGCACTCAGTTGTCTATTCAGTGCCCGAGACTGGATTAAGTGGATACCATACCCTGGGCTGCGTCAGGGTCGGTACGAATTTCCGCAAAACAAATCCCTGCTGAGGTATTATCACACCACCTTTACAGGGAAAAAAAAAAAAAAAAAAAAAACCCAAAAAAAAAAAAAAAAAAAAAAAAAAAAAACCAAAAAAAAAAAAAAAAAAAAAAAAAAAACCCAAAAAAAAAAACCAAAAAAACAAACACAACTCCACACTTAAATGTGTAAAATGAAGCTCCGAAGGACGTGGAATTTTTTTTTTTTTCCTCCTGTGGCGCGGGTAAATGCCGCTCCCACGCAGGGCTGCGCAGTGTTTGCCGGCGCTGCTCCGCCCGCCCCCGCAGCGGAGTTTCGCTGCTGCCAGAGCCCTGCCAGCCCTGCCTCCCACAGCCAGGCTGCCCTCCCGGCAGCCCGGGCAGCCAAGGGAAGGCGGCTTCCCATCCAGGCAGCTGTGCAGCGAGGGAAGCCTGACCTCTACAGCTCACTCACAGATTTTCCCGGCTTTTCGCGCTGCCGTCAGGGTGAAAAGCCGATGGGGAAAAAAAAACACCAAAAAACCGCACAGCTTTCATTTATTCCACCCAGATCAGTGCCCAGGCCCGGGGTTCTTCCCTGCTTGCCCTCCCCGGGCGGCTGGGGGCACCTGCGGGCTCCCAGCTCCAGCAGGTGCCCCGGTACGGGGAGGGCAAACAAGGGCTGCGGGTCTGCAAACAGAGCGCGACAGCCGGTGGCTCACACACCCTTTGTCGCACTTGGTACAGGTTGTGTGCCAGGACATCCCTCATGGACTCCACCTCCGCGGGGGACAGCCTGTGCGCACGCTGGTTCCTGCCGCTCCTGTAAATAAAAGGGAAAATTAAATGTGATATTAATGAGCTGATTAAATACTAATCCCATGAAATAATGCACGGTCTATTTTTAGTGCTAGAACAGAAGGATATGAAGAGCCTTTCAGTGACCAGCAACACCTGGAAATCATCCAAAGATGAACCAAAAAAAAGGTCAAATTTTGCTCTTTCATGGGTTTTATCTGTACAGTGGATAGTCAAACTGGGCCCTAAGCCCTCATACAGCTGGCAGCAGAAACTCTTCTTTCATAAACCTCCATAAGGAAATCCCTATTTAAGGATTAGATTAGGCCACAACCAGCTCAGGAAAGCACTGTTCCCTCCTCTGTCTGAATAAAGACCTCAGCATGGTCTAGCAGTCTGGGCCTTGTCATCTTACTGGTTTTACTCCTTTGAGAAAGTGAAGAAAATCCTTAAGAATGAAAGACTATGCCAACTGTGAAGTCTGAGAGACCTGCCCTGTGGTTAGGAGCACATATAGAGTTTCCTTGCTACTGAAAGTGCTTCTCCATTTGAAATGAAAGAACCACCTAAAAGATAGTCATCTTCGTGTTTTTGAAAAACTTTGACAAGCCCACAGTCACTTGTAGCTGCCTGGCTTTTTCACTAGCAAAACAGTGGAGGAGGGCTGCTGTGAAATGTTATCGGGTTTCTCTAAATCAGTCAATCACTGTGAGAGTTAGTGTTCAGATGAATTCCCAGGAAAATAAAGGGAAATAGATAGCGATTATCCAGGATGACTCAGTCTGGGTTCATCTTGTTGTTTCTGATTTTTTCCTTTCTCCATTTTGCTTTCTTGCCTCTTTTAAAAAAAAAAAAAGTGATTGCAAGTGTTTGTTTTCAGCTGATGTCCTAAAGTGATGTCTGTAAATTGTGCAATTAAAAAAATCAATGATGATCAATGTACAGTATTGCCAGAGTCTTGTGCGCATCTATCTCATACTTCCTCTAAAATAAATTAAAAGCTTTTAATGGCAGAGGAAGATAGATTCAAGCTAAACAGAGACTACGATGTAAACATAGGAAAAAGGTTGGAATTTGCAATTGCATCTAGTTTAACAATATTTTCCCTGTTTTGTTCTATAATCTAACATGAACATCTTGAAAACTCTTAGGACTAACCTGAAATGCCTGGATTCTGTATTTTACTGCTTCTTACCATGAAGTAGACAGTGAACCCTGGTGCCCTGGCCCTGTCCAAAGCCCCTGGAATATAAGAGTTAATTCCTAATATATTTCAAGGTTTTGGAGTGTGTTTTCATTCTGCCATCAAACTAAAACTGAGAGCTGACTTTTTTTTTGTGAAGTAAAACCAGAGAGAAATTAACAACAGGCTAAGGTGTAGTACTAGAGCTAGGACTGGGATAAGCAACAGGTTAAGGACCTCACTGAAGCATGAGAGACCCATGAGTCTGCCACTGAGCTGCCTGCAAGTCCGTGTGACAGAAAAGGACCGTTTTTCTGGATTTGACCAGAAATCTTATCTTGTCTCTGACAAATACTTCCCAACATATGTTTAACTGATATTCATCAATTCTCAATAATTGTAGTAACAACAAAGTTAGTTAGTTACCATTAGGGAAAAAAAGACCTTCAGCAATGCCCAGTTCCAGGCTGGCTGGGTGGGTGGTAGCATGGGTTGGTTGGTTCCTTTTTCACTTGCTTTCAGTTCCCAGAGATAACATTGAGAGGATCCAGGGATGCTACATAAGGCTTGGGTATACTGCACCTTTACTCCAACTGGGTGTAGTGTGTCTCAGACTGGGGCCCAGCCCATGTATGCTGCCTTCCACAGCAAGGAAACCAGACTCCCTGCTGTCAGCAGCCCCCATCTGATGTCCCTTTGGACAACAGGCAGACCCTAGGTATATCTGGGAAAGTATACACGAGCACAAGTCCTGGGGACTGTCAACAAGTATTGGTCTCTAAAATACAGGCTTGGCTCATTTGTGCAATGCAAATGGAACTGGAATAGTTGCTGCAGGTGGCTTTGACGTCACAGGGAACAACTGCCTCCCTGCTTTGTGCTTCACTGAATATGTCCACAGGGTCTTTATCCCTTACAGTTGGGAATAAATAGGGGAAAGCATCTAAACAGGGAAAAGCTTGACTCCACTTGGGAGACGTCAGATTCTCTCTTTACTTTTCCAGCTGCATACCTGACTTTCTCCACATGCCAGCACAGAAGCAGCCAGTTCTAAGTCATTTAAAAGCTTATTATTTTGCTCTTAAAGTGAATTAAATAGAATAAATAAAACTCCTTGAGTTTCAGTTGAGCTGGGGTAGCAAGAGAACAAATAGCATGAAGATAATCTATATTGTTCTGAAGCACAAATTAAAAACAGTCATTCTTTTAGTGGGATTGGATATGAGCCTACCCAACTGACAACAATGCATATATATGGTAATAAGGAACAGACTGCTTTTACATTTTGCAGTTTGTTAAGAAGGGACTTTCAAAAAACCCCAAACATATTTGGTATGTTACTAAACCCATAAAGTTATCCTTATTGGAATAATTTCTTTGTTCTTATTGAATCTTCCAACATGTTACAACAAAGAATAACACAGGATATATATTTGTGATTTAAAAAATTATAATATGCCATGAAAACTGTCTCTCTGTAATGATAGCCATGACAGTATTTCTCTCTTCTTTAGATATGGAGATAGTTGATACTTGATACATTGATACTTGCACAATCTGTGTAATATTATTTTTTACACTATATCTAAAATTTTGAAGTTTGTAAACTCTCCATTAATCTTCACTAGTCCTGTGAAGGAATAACATTATTGGGCACAGCTCTCTCATAACTGTACCAGCACAAATGACAACAAAACACTTGGTTCTGATCTGTACTGTACTGATATATTCTAAGATTTACCAAAGTCAATATTGCACCAATATGAAGCCACCATTAGGTAAACTCAGTATCAAACCATCTTTCTCTCTAATGGTCATATTTCCTACAATTTCCTACAAAAACAGCCATAAACCCACAGTTTTGATAATATCTCCTAGACTCTGCTTTTGCCATTTCCACCCTTACTTATAAGGGTTGTATTCTCCGAAACATCATAACCAAATGCTCTGCTTTCATTGAAATGTGGATTCTTTGTTGCACAATCCATGGGCAGATTTTTTCACTCTGCACCGGAAATACTGTAAATTGGACACCCACTCCACCTGCAGGAATCACACCAGCATGAATGCAAATCTGCTAATTCACAGCATTGGAGATCTACTTTGATTCTTATAAAGTAAATCTCCTTGTGTGCAGAAAGGCTTCAAAACTGATCAGAAGTGTGAGTGAGAATTTTCTCACTACTCTGGCACTGCTAATAACACTTTACATGCCATACATTGGAATTTTATTTCAAATCTCCTCTGGTTAATGGCCAGAGTTTTGTATCCTCACTGAAGACAGGGACTTCGGGTACACAGGATCTCAATGATCTCAATCAGACAATTTATAAATACACTTAAAAACCTTTTACACAGGTTCATTTAATTGCTATGGGGAACGGCAACAAGAACTGCTGTATTGGCTCAGACCAAAGATCCAACAACTAGCTCAATATCCCGTCTCCTGCAGTGCTCAACAGCAGACACTTATCAATGAACAGAGGTGGGAAACTGTGTATTTTCCTAGAACTCTCACAGCCTGCAAGATCAGAATGGTTTTGAGCCACAGGCTGTTTTTTTGAAATTGACACTTCATTTTTAAAAAGGCTTTCTCATCAGAGGATGATGCACAGTAAAATTCAATTATAGCCAGAGTAGAGATGGCAAAAATTAGTCCATCATATCAGCTGCTTATTAAAGAATATTTTTCAATCTAAATTCTCAGCTCAGGAGAGAATTTCTGAACTATGCTGGAGCAATTTGTCTTATTTTCTCTCTCCCTTGGGAAAAGAAGAGGAATGTGGTTTGATTGCCATGGATTGTCTAACAACCTTGCAAATTTTCTCTTGGCTCAGAATGGTTGAGGGATTACAGCAGACAGAAAGGAGCCTGACACACATGCAGTCTTTTTTAATATCATCCATTCAGCAAAGAATAATTTAGAGAGAAAAGGGCTCGGTCTTACACTGCATGCTGACATCAGTACAAGAAAGCAGATTGATCTTGACATGATTAAACCAGAGTTTCAAGAGAGATTTTAATTTAATATCCAGTTGGTATTTGGGTTTTCTGTTATTGGTAGAGATCATCATTCAAAAAAAATAATATGCTGGACCCTACCAGAAGCTGCTGCAAAATGGAGAGTGGTTTAAGGATGCAACAGGAGAGACCAGGCAACAGCAGCAGCAGTGGGCAGCAAGGGCCTGGGAAAGAATTTATGGAGGCAAGTGCATTCAGCAGTACCTGTGCTCTGGACAGTGTGTTGCAAGGTGAGGATAAATATATGCATGTTAGTTATGGTGTGCAGGAGGGAAGATTTGTGCAGACTCTTCTCCTAGAGGGTAGCTCCCTCAGTTCCCCCTGGAGATCCCCGCCAGTTTTGTTCCCTGGTCAGTCTGATGCTGAGTTGCATTACTGTTTGATAGAATCATAGAATGGCTTGCATCTGGTTCCAAACCCCCCACAATGAGCAGGGACATCCTTAACTCTTGTCAGGTTGTTCAGAGCCCCATCACACCCAACCTTGAATGTTTCCCAGGGTGAGGCATCTGCCACCTCCCAGAGCAACCTGTTCCAGAGTTTCACCACCCTCATCATAAAAAAGTTCTTGTACCTAGTCTGAATCTACCTTCTCCTAGTCCTGCTGCTACAAAGCCTGCTAAAAGGCCTGTCCCCATCTTTCTTGTAAGCCCTCTTTAAGTACTGAAAAGTTGCAATCAAGTTTTCCTAGAGCCTTCTCTTCTCCAGGTTGAATAGCCCAAACTGTCTCAGCATTGCCTCATAAAAGAGGTGCTTCAGCCTGCTGATCATCTTTGTGCCACTCCTCTGGACCCGCTCCAACAGGCCCATGTCTTTCCTGTACTGAGGATCCCAAAGCTGGACACAGCACTGTAGAGTCTCACAAGGGCAGAGTAGCAGGAGAGAATCCCCTCCCTCAACCTGCTGGCCATGCTACTTTTGATGCAGGATATGGTTTGTCTTTCTGGGCTGCAAGTGCACATTGACAGTTCATCTCCAGCATTTCCACCACAAGTATTCTCAAGTCCTTCTTGGCAGGCTGCTCTCAATGTTTAATTGGACAAAATTGTTTGTTTGGGAAATACCAAAATATGGCAAGATGGTTATGGGATTGCAAACTGGAGTAGCAAAAATTGCAAATGCTACAAAGAAATCTGCTCTCAGCAAAAATTCGTGATTGAGATAATGGAGTCAGGACCTATATGCTAAGCCATCCTGCAGGTCTCTCAATACCTGGCAGGGATTAATGAAACCCACTGGCCAGGTAAGCGATAAGTACATCTGTCTTGAGTCACTACTGTGATTTAAAGCAACCAGAGTGGCTTCTGTACCTGACTCATGATTCGTCTTCAGGAGTGCCTATCATTGAAAAGAAACAGAGAAAATGTCCATGGTTTTAATTTTCACTCTCTGAGCAAAGTGTAAATATGACGAACACGGAATTGCACCTGCTGTTTTCATAACAGTCTTCTTTTTGCTTATATTTCAATTGAAGTCATGGAGAACCTTGGGTACTTCCTCATTTTTGTCCCATTCCTTCCTGCCCCTACTCTGCAAAGGGTTGGGAGGTTGGTACTCACTGGAAAGAAGTAGTGGATGGTTTTGGAATTTTCATGCCACTCTCAGCCATCTCAATGGCCAGTTTTATCTCCATCTTCTTGTACAATGACACAAGGCTGGATTTGGGCTGGTGTTCCCGAATTAAAATTTTCTTCAAATACTTATTGTCAAACTTCTTAAATCTGCAAAAGAGATACCAAAATCAAAGGGTAAAAAAAGGAAATATGTTTTCATTTCTGTAGTACAAGCTGATCTTCATTCAAATGCACACATCTACAATTCAGTGGTGGAAACTGAATACAAATTAGAGGCACCTGTGGACTCCTGAAGGCCTGGTGAGCAGAGACTTTTAGGGGGATATTTGGCATAGTCTACTGGTCCACAGAGATTGCAGAGCCCGCTAGACAAAAGAAAGAAACAAGCTGCAATCAGAGCAAAAAAGAGGGCTGCGTGTATGTTTGCATATTACACTGCCACATTTGTCAGAAAAGAATATGGCCACTCTCCACGCTTTTGTACAAATGTTGTATTATAGTAGGGCATAACAGCAGCAGCTGCTCTTACTGTAATCCTGGCCTATTCAGCCAGCCACCAATGAGGCTCTAAGTGGCCCAGCAGTTACAGTAGTTAGGGCCCATTACTTTGCTGATAATTTTGAATCCTGACAATTAGAGCAGAGAAAATACATTTCTTTGTACTCTGAATAACAGAGAAATTGAAAGGACCCCAAAATACTATGTGCTTGTATGCTGCAGATTGTAAAATATCGCTAATGTGTGGCATAATTTGAATGCGAATGTGAATGTGTGTGTGTGTGTGTCTTGGAACAGGTACGTGCTTTCAGGCAGACATTTAGCAGAACAACAGAATACCTTCAGCAGAGCAACAGTTCTGTTTCTTTCAAAGGAACAGTTTACCACAGCAAGGTAAGGTGCTGCACAATGCTGGGAAAAGCACGACAGGGTTTGTATCTTTTTTTTCCTTAGCAAAGGCCATTTTTTATTCATTATTAGCAGAGGTAGGGACACAAATGTTTGCATGGGGATTAGAGCTCTTAATGTTTTTCTCTGTAACAGAAAGCCTCCTGATTGTCGTCACTTAGGTAATTAATTCTGATACACAACTTTAAAGTTGCATAGATAAGTTTAGGGAATATTTTTTAATATAATCTTCTTACATTAAATGTCTTGAGACACAGTGTGTTTTTTGAATCTGTCTGTGAACCAAAATACTACATTTATGGCTAGTTTGGGCAAAACTCTCTTTTCAGAGCTATCAGGTAGATGTGAGACAAAGGGATAGCATTTACTCACAGGTATGTGTAAATGCAGCTGTTTCAATGGATTTACTGCTCCAACAGAGATTTGTTCAGTTTATTGACCACACAGACAGTGGTGTGGTCCCAGCAGATGGATGTCCTAAAGCTATCGCAGTACTGTCAGAGCCAAGAAGGCATTTTAGTTTTGGGGTATGCCCTAGTACATTGTATTGTTACTCCCCACTGGGACAAGAATTGGGTGCAAGCTAGTCACCCTCTTCCCACTCTTAATTCCTGCTTTCCATAGGGACAAACCCAGTCATGAAAGGACTTGCCACATGTCCAGCAGATACCCTTGGCTGGATTACTGGAGTCCAATACTGAAAGGTCAGACAGCATTCCAGCACGGAAGCCTGGGTAGGATAGTGAGGGATAACTTTTATAAGATGTTTGGGGGAAAGAAAAATCGCTCTTTCCCCTACTTCCCTTCACATGCTGTGGTGGTGGCCAGCATGTCCACAGGGCTCCCTTAGGGAAAAGGTAAAAGGAACAGCAGATCCATCTCTTTTGGGCAGTGCTTGGAAGAGCCACAAAGTTTCACAAAACCACTTCATCCTGCTTATAGCAGAGACAACACAGGCCCTGCATTTCTGAGTAAACACTAGCTTGAGAGTATCTGCTTATGCTAGTTGATATTTAAATTCAAACATTCCCTTCCGCACTCTTATTTTAGATATTACTGAATGCAAAGACCTGTAAGGATAGGTGACTAATTATTACTGTATCTCTACTCACCAGCAAGGGATCCTATTTGCTGTGGAGGCTCACAGCAAAAGTCGGTGTGGCATTGACACCCTACGTAGCTTACGTTCTAAATCCAGAGTTAAAGAAGCATTGCCCAGGATCCTAGATTTATAACAAAGATATGTGCACAGGCTGCTGTCTGCAGCATGAGTTCCCATGCTATGTTATTCTTTCTGAAGGCTTATTTTCTGCTTGTGCAGATTCAATTTAGCAGCAATGTATGAACACTGCACTCTCAAGAGTTAATGGTTACTCAGGAGTTCACCTTTTTAAATAGAGACACGCACATGACCCAGCATTTTAATTTCCTATTCTATTTACCTACTGTATTTTACACAATAGATAAGTTATTTTATTATATTAGACTGCAATAAGAGATACTTACTTGTCTCTCAGCTGATAATGACTCCAATGTCCACATATGTCTTCAATACCAGCCTTCAAGTGATCCATCAACTATAGAAAAAAGAATGGAAAAATTTTAAGTGGCCACTATGAAAAAAGAATGTTGCCACATATACGCACTTGCTGTCATGATTTTGAGATTTATATTTTTATTGGAGCATGTAAGTTAATTCTGAAAGAACCTACATTTCTCTAAAACTCAACGCAAAGATCCCACCATGGCAGCTTGGCTGCAATGGCAGCATTTTGATGGAGGCAAAATATTGCCTGGTCCTTTTTGTCTGCTGAACCCAAAAAATAAATTCTTGGTTCTGTCAACCAGGTTTCCCCTCTGTACGTGTGACCTTCCTGGGAAAGGCACAGGGCCGGGTACCAACACCTTCACCTTGACTGGAAAGGTCTCTGAGGATTTTGCAGAATGACGTGAGACTGGTCACTGCTAACTACAATTACTTTCAGTCTTTTTTTTTGTGTATTTCTAGCATTATAGAGACAGAAAAAGGCCAATTCTTACAGACATATTGTCATAAGAGGTGCTTTTAAATGCAAGGTTAAGTGTAAATGTTCAAATAGTAAGAATTAATTTCACTTTAAATTCAAAATCAGTTGTAATGCTCTAATTTTGCTAATGTCTCTGTGTGTGTTTCATTTTAAGGCACAGTGTTTCTGTTAATTTCAAATGTATTCCATACTGTGAAATGAAAGAATGTGCATACTTTTTCTATAACGTTGTTAAATCAGATTGAGCAACTTTCTATTATTTTATATAATAGTAATTTGAGAACTGAAGTAAATGTTTGAGACGATAAAAGATCACTACTCAGAATAACTTGAAACTAAGTTCGCAGTCCAGTGGTTCAACTCAGTTCAATAAATCTTGATTAAAGACTTTTAAGGTTTCAGTATGTCTAGAAATGGTCAAAAGATGGCAAAAAGTGTTTCTGACTAATCCAGCTAGGAAGGATGGTGAGTGCATTTTGTAAACATTTCGTTTCTGTTTCTATGCTCCCATGGTCAAAGTACTAATAAATAAGAGACCTACTACACCATAACACTTGTGAAATGATAGTATAATATGATAGTAAATATGAATATAAATGAGATGCAATATTTTAGAAAACTACGCCTAGGGTTACCTCCATATATTCTTAAAAGCATTGAGTGTCCAAATCCACTGAATGCCAGGCTTCCAAGTGCCTCCCTCTGTCCGGCTCTTTCGGAATACCTGTTCTCTTCTTTTTGGGATATCAGTTACTGATATAAAACACTTACTCGCACATGGATTTCTTCATTGATAGATTCCTTTTTGTTTGTCTTTTTGACATCCAGATATCTGACCAATGGTCCAATTGTGATTCCCTGCATTTGGAATAATGCATTGAATTGTTATTCATCTTTTAGGCAAAAATAGAAAGAAAGTGAAAGGGGATAATTTTAATCAATTAGGAAAGCTGTGTCTTAGCACAGAAATGAACTATTATTTGTATGGAGACCTACAAAAGAGAATTAAAAATCAAAAACTTTTTTTTAAAAGGGTATTTTCTGTGAGATTATATTTATTGGCATATTCTAATTATGTACAATAACTGACTCATTGGCAATCATCTTCAAAAGAGGACTCACTTGAAAGAAAATACTATCTTTATGAGGTCTTGCAATCTTTTTTTTTCATTTTGGTAAATGAATCCATTTACTTCAACGTTTTCAGTATTAAACATTCCAGGGGTTTTTCACTTAGAAACAGCTTTCAGGTTTTCTTATTTCTTTACTGCACTGCTACAGAAAACAATTTTAAAAGGCAAAATAGAAGCAAATTGTTTTTTTCTGAAACATTCTGGTGGAACCTAAGTGCATTTCTTATCACAAGTGCATAGTGCCTCTATCCTAGAGGATCTGAGACCCTGGTGTTGGAAAATACAACATATGGGATGCATGTTCTCTAGAAGTTTCAGTTCTTCCAGGTAGAGCAGTAAGCAAGGTAGAATAACCCAAATATCTAAACTAGACACCTATACATACAAATGTGACTTATTCACTTTACCTTTTTTTAAATATGCTTTTACAAAGGATTTCAAAATATTTGTGTTTGGTCTCCAAGACAGACAAAAATAAAAGTATAAAATTCAAAATCTGTCATAGAACAGGCATACTGTTTTCTGGTCAGTTTGAGATATATCAGTAATAAAGGATGAATCAGTGCTGAAATGTAAAGTTAAAATACTTATTAAATTGGAAGCACCAGGAAATGCATGTGGAATGAACATAAGCAATTTTGGATACCAAATGCCCTCTCCCCTGATTATTTTAGAAGATACGTGTTTTCAATACAGAATTTTTGTAATACCTAAAAGCCCTAAAAAGGGTAAATACACAGTGCAGTGCTAAATCTGGCCCTAAAATGCAATAACTTGTCCTAGCCTAAGAGTAAATTCAATGCAATTTAACTATGAAGCTTTCAGCCACCTCTATTACATGAAGAAATATCCATTAAGAAATATACCTACTTGGATGAACACAGTGAAATATATAACCACAAGAGTGGCAGTGATGAATAGGTTTTTCCTGGGGAAGAGGTTCACTGGAAGCAAGAATGCAAGAGAGAAGCTGCTGGCTCCTCGGAGGCCACTGTAAGAAATGATGAGTTGGTCTTTGACGGTGAAGGGATATGTTCGGAACTTGTTGCTGATGTAGAAGAGAGCAAAGACACCTAGGAAGGGAAAAATCCACAGCTATTATTAATCAAGGAGAAAAATAAAATATTAAGTATTAAAAGCAAAACAATGTCTTGGCTTGGGGAACTGTTGACAGCTCGTGTTTTTTTCAGTTTCAGTTTCTTGCAGCTCCTCCTTGACCAACTGCTGAACTTGGCTTGTGTGAAATATCTCCTATAAAATACTGTGGTTCCTAATGCCTTCAGGATTTAAATTCATTAATGCAGTTTAGAAGAGAGATTAGGGGAAAATATTTACTTCCTATATTTATGTTTCGTAGTTTTCTCCAAAGTGTTCTGGAGACAAGAAAAATGACTGGCTGAGAGTTTTTCCAGTGCCTCCCCTTGCAATGTTTCCTGCCTTCTGCACAGTATCTGCCTGAAGTGTTTGAACAGTACTTTAGCAACAACTCCTATGGACAGGTTCACTGAAAGGCAGAGTAATAACATTTTAATTTTTAATCCTCAGGCTTATTGTGCCTCTAATTCTTTGTTTATCTCTCAAATTTTGTATTAGTTTTAATAAAATTTAAAATTAATAAGACAGCCTGAAGCTGTCTAAGGACTGCAACTTTTCTTTCTAGAGCACTTTTAGCAATTTTTTTTATTTACTCAATCTTCTTCATCTTCCATAAGAAACATGTATCCTATGGTTTATGTGGAAACCGTTAAATTACTGACATAAAAGCTGACAAATGCTGATAATTACTGGTGTTATTTTACACAGCTGTCACTGATACATTCAAATTATTAGAAGTAAAGCCAGTAGCAGTATCCTGTTATGTAGGTTGCTGGATATCACTTTATGCAAGACCTTTTTTGGCTACTTATAACTATGCAAGACATGAGGTACTCAGACTGAAACTGCATATGTGAGGTATCACCCTCAGGCCAATTCTCTTTACTTTATTCAAGCTTCAGAGAAAATGATGTAATCATTTTAACACACAAATTTAGCAGAAAATATTTTGGCCTTCCTCTGGAAAGCTCTAGCACTCCCCTTGGTGTCTGAGAGAAGGATGGATATGTGTCTGGAAAACAGCTTTTATATAAGGAGAGCAGTGATTCTGTCTTGACTGGAAGGATATTTCAAAATGGAAAGCAAGCCTTTAGAAATTTAGAGGCCACGCTTGGTCCAGATATAACAAGAAAATACGTAATTACTTTCTTTTTGCTGTCAATCCACAGGAATCATATCACCTCTACTGCTGAGTACTTGTGCCTTCCCTGTATAATAAATTTGTTCAGATGCACATACTCAAAGCTTCACAGGTTTTCCCTTTTCTCATTTTCTTCTGTTCAATGTCTTCCTCCAGGACTCCCAGACTTAAAAGTCAAAGGTCTTGAAAGGTATATTGGCTTTGTGGGTCAAACCATCATCTTCTTCCTGCTTTGGAATTCTTTTTGACTGAGGGATAAGCCGCCTGAGAGATTTAAGAAATAGGACCTTAATCTCAGATTTTTGGTGCCAACACTTATCTGGTCCCAAATGTTTGAATCAGTACTGTAGGCTGGAAAAGAACTTTGGAGTTCATCTATTCATCTATTCTAGTCCCTACTCAAAGCAGAGCTAATCGGATTGCTCAAAGCTCCAGTCAAGTCTTGAAGGCCTTTAAGAACAGAGGGCTGGGCCACTGTTAAAATAGTGAGTAATTTTCATGTTAACACATGGGTTCCTACTGTCTAATCAGAATTTCCTGTGTTACACTTGTGTCTGTTCTCCCTAGCCCTATTGCTGTGCAACTCTGAGAAGTGTCTGGATCCATCATCTCTCTCACTCTTCTCCTCTGATCGTGTACTTGTAGAAAGTGGTAAGTTCTCTCTTGTGCCAGATCTTCCCCAGGCTGCAGACTCAGCACTCTCAGAAATTCCTTATACATCCAGTTCTCCAGCCTCTGACCAGGTTGGTGGCCTCTACTGCACCTGATCCAGAACAATCCTGTTCCTCGTATGCTGGGTTGCCCAGAACTGGAGACAGCACTCTGAAGACAGCACACATTTCCACCAGTGCTGAAGACTGGGTAAGAAACATTTTGCTGGACCTGCTGGCTACACACGTGCTAATGTAGCCCAGGACACGGCTGACTTCTTTGTCATAAGGACATAATTCTGGCTTGTGTTCACCTTGCTATCTATCAGACCAGGACTTTTCTGCAGAGCTGCTTACAAGACTCCAAGCCTATACTGGTATATGAAGTTACTCCAACACACAAGTCCTTGCACATGCTCTTGAACTTCATGAGCTTTCTGTCAGTCCATTTCTCAACCTGTCCAGGTCTTTTTGAATGGAAGCCATCCAGAATATTAACTACTCCCTGCAGTTTTCTGTCAGCCACAAAGTCACTTGGTGTGCACTCCATTCCTTACACCAGGTCATTAAGGAAGACTAAAAACATATTGGTCTCTGTACTGAGCCCCACGGGGTGCCACCAGCCACCAGTTCTGGCTCTAAAGGGATTATAGACAGGGGCTAGTAGTTGAAGGAGGTGGTGACAGGTTCCCAGTGTAGAATTCTGCCCCACATTGTAGTCCTTTGACTAAAAAAGAATCATGGAGGGACTAAAGTACTAACTTAGCCAATGTTGTTAGCTTAAATTTCAGTGTTCAGAATATCTCCTCCAAGGCCACCTGAGAGAATATTTGGATTTCTCATTTTCTTTAATATTATAAATTACCTTTACAAAAACTAGCATCTCCTGCACTGTCTCTTGAAGACAGCGCTAGAGGGTTAGTCTGACCCAGCAGGCCATTCCTTCTTATGTTATCTAGAAAGTTTAGCAGGACAGTACCAGTAGATGAGGAAGAAGCTGGCAATGTGTTGCCTCTCTGCTTCCACAGTTGCAGTGAACTGGTTAAAAGGCACAAGAGCAACTCTTAGGAGAGGACTGCTGCCACCTCCAGAACACCAACCACCAGCCTCCTTATTGCTTCTACCTTTTCAACATTACTTTCAACCCATCCTGGACATTAGGAGAAGATGAGAAACTGTGTCCCACAACTCACCTGACATTATCTATAAACTGCCCTGCCCATGCTAGAGGAATCCCAGTCTCACAGGCCAGGGAGTAGGAGACCTTTGCAGGAATGGGACATAGCATATGCAAAAATGGAGTCATTTCACACAAGCACTATTTTTTAGCAGTTTAAAACTTCAGACTTGACTTGTGAGGAGCAGTAGTATAGTGTGGTTGGCTTACATGTGGTATAAGTCCCTCTTCAGTTATCTATCAGTGCTAATTTTCACCTTCCCTCTTCTTGTATGCCTCTAGCATTCCCAGCCCAGGACCTGCAGTGTTACAGTACTAGAAATGTGCTGATATACATTATCTAATTAGTAAGTTAATGATAGTGTGTGATGAGATCATTATGAGATCCACTTACCCAAGAGCATATAGTAAATTAAGATATAAACATCTCTATAAGCATAACCATGATAATATTTTAATTTTGCTTAACAAATTCCATTGTCACCTAAACTTAAAGTCTGTGCTTGGAGACTGGCATTCAGATTTGTGTGGGGCTTTTTTCCCCTTTTCTCTGTGTGTAGATTTGTGAAATTTGCTCGTCAGTAATATAAACCTAGCAAATTTGTTGTTAAACCAGTTGTGCCTGTCCCCACAGACTTTTCTAACACAACTTTGTACCAAAGAGTTTTTCTCAGAGGTGCAGAGATGGTTGTCTGCAAAAGCTGACTTACTCAGTGTCCGCCAAATGAGGCAGAAGAGCAGAGTGAAGCAAATGAAGGCCCAGTTCCATTCATGGTCCTTCCCCACTGTAGACACTCCCATGAACACAAAAATCAGGGTCTCACTGATGCTGCTTAGCATCTTCATGAAATATTTTATTGTGGTATAAGAATTCTGGGAAACATTCTCCTCCACGTATTTTTTCATTGTCACTGCACATGCTGTCATCCTGTATCAAGCAAAACATGAGAAATCAGCCACAACCTGTTCTTCTTTTCAGTTATGGACAACATCAGCCATCATTACCTGCACTCTCCATCACCAGATTCTGATCTTCATCATAACAAGAAGCATTTTTTTTTTCAGTAACTTCAGCTATTTCATTAGATAGAAAAGCATCTTCATTCAGGTTTACAAATCTGTTTTACATACAAGATAAAGGAAGCAAACTAGTCAGCCTTCCTGACAAGGGAGTGAGGGTATCACCTTCCAGTTCAAAGTCCAGTTTATCCTGAAAGCCTAACATGGAGCCACCAAGCACCAAATATTTGTCTCAAACAGCAGGCAGGTCTGATTTGTACCAGCCTACAGGTGGGTCAGTTAGGGAGACATAACCTGCCTCTTAGTGGTATTCTCCCTTGAGGTGGCAGTGGCAGATCACGGTAGCCCCATGCCAGGCCCAAAGCTCCCATGGCTTCCTGGCAGCTGGCTGGCAGATCAGGAGTGCCAGGGCAAGCTTCAGGACTCTCCAACCACAGCAGCCCATTGCTGTACAGCAGGAGAAAAGTCAATTATCCTACAGAGATGTCCTTCTCCCTTTAGTTACGTAGGGCGTGGGGGAATGTGCCTAAGGAAGCAAAGGGATGTTTCCCACTTCTTCACTATTAATGAAGACTAGAGCCTGCTTCAGAGGCATCAGCAGCCACCCAGCACAGACTCTGGTGACAATCACATGGAGCAGCAGTCTTTGATCAGCCCTACTGAAGGGGATTCCCTTTTCCTCTCTGCATTTTCCGTAGGTAATGCACACATTGAGTGCTATGCTAGTAACATATTCCATCACCTATCTAGTTTCTACTGATATGATTTTAGTCTTTGGGGGCTTCTTGTAATGATATTTTTCCAAACTTGTGAATTCAGAGAATGATGACTGTTCGTTAAATAACCTTTCTCTAGTTTCTTCTCATTTAATTTCCACTGAAGAAATCTCAAGGGTGTCCTGGTGGAGCTGAGTCATTTAGCATGTCCAAGGACACTCCAAGACAAGGCCATTAGGCATTAATGATTAATACTGTTGACTTTCAGATACACATACATAATAGACTTTCATGATCCAAGTGAAAAATGAATGAATCCTCAATAATTCAGAAAGGTGACAATAAGTTCCCATCTCTAAAACAAGCAATAATTTCCTTAATGAAGCAGTAAGAATAATAAATCCCAATTATATTAACTTTCTTATATTTCTATTAATTTTAGAACTCTAAGGAAAATAAGAAGTGAAAGAAATAAAGAGCTATGTAGTCTACTGCAAGGAATAGGCAGGGAAGCAGTATTTTGGGCAGTGCAGGTAGGAAAGGGTCCATATGATGTTAGTGCTCACTGCACAGTAGATCTAATCCTGCACAAAGAAAGTTGCCAGTCACCTCAATCTGAGCATATGTGTTGGATATACAAAACATAGCACAAAATTTATCTGCTTTGTCTAATTGTTCAAGATTATCTATATCTTGTCTAACTACTTATTTAATGTTTAAATATTCAAATACTCCTTCCCAGGGCCATCCTGCAAAAGTTGTTTTTACAAAGGCAATTCTCCTCTGAAGCTGAACAACCCAGGCTTATTCAGCCTGGAGAAGAGAAGCTTTCAGGAACAACTTATTTCAATCTTTTGACATTTAAAAGAAGCCTATAAGAAAGAGGGGGACAAACTTTTTAGTAACACATTGCAAAACAACAGGGGATAATGGTTTTAAACTAAAAGATTTAGGTAGATTTAGACCAGATATAAGGAAAAAAGGAGAGTGGTGAAGCACTGGAACAGGTTGCCCAGAATGGTGGCAGATGTCCCACCTGTGAAAACATTGAAGGCCAATTTGGACAGGGCTCTGAACAACCTGATCTACCTGAAGATGTCTCTGCACATTGCCGGGGCATTGGACTAGATGGCCTTTAAACGTCCCTTCCAACCCAAACCATTGTGTGATTCTATTAAATCAGAGCTTCACAAGTTGAGGTGAGTAAATGCAGCTGTCTGGTCATCAGCAGCCATATGCTTGTATTTGTTAAGTTTAAACTGGTTTGTCCTCTATAAAGGGAAGCACTTTCTGGAACATGAGGTCCTCCAAGACCCATCATGAAAGCTCAGAGCCAGTACAGGCCATGCGAATCTGCTGCTACCCACCAGCTGTGCACTGAGCCTGTGGCAGCCAGCTGCACCAGCTGGAGCATTTAGCAACATTGAGGTTCCCATCTCTTTATGCTTTACCCTGCAGATGGGCTCTTTGGTGCAATATCCTTGAAACTCACCTGCCAGCAGTTTTCTCCTTAAGTCTCTCACTTCCTTCCCTATTCCTTCCTTCCTCTTCCAGTTCCTTTCCTGCTGCCATCCTCTTTCCTTCCCACAATTCTCACCGTCTCTGAATTTACTCCAGTCAAGAACCTGTCAGCTTTCTTTCTCCATCAGGCACCCACGCCATCACATACTTTGAGGAACATGTCCCCAGCATTACAGCAGGATCAAGCTATCCTGACCACAAAAAAATATTATTGTCAATATTCATATACATGGCTATAAGTATGCGTGGTAGGTGATGTTCTCTTTCACCTGGTTTTGCCCAGTTTCAATCCCAGTGATGCTGTTCAAATGCAATGTAATTCCATTAAATTGTGCTAGAGCTGAAGTTCACAAAGAACTCAGGTGTCCTTTCTTATGTTTTCCATACTCATTGCTTTATGTCTGTCTTATCGTCTGATTGTGAAACTGCTTGGAAATAAATGCAGATAAACCGCTGTATTATCAAATCTTTCTCTCCTGCTGCTGATCTTATCAGAGATCATGGACAGATGGTGGCAGCACTGGCCACTTTACCCACAACTGGCAGTACTTTTGCCAACACTCCTTGGTAGTGTACCTGTGCCTACGCTGACTGTGGGTTTGCTTTTCCTAGTTACCCCTGCATTTTACAGATCTCTAAGAAGCTGTCCACTCCCTCTCTAAGCCAGAGACTAAATATCTGTGTTGTGCCAACCTTGAGCAAACCACCACAAAACAATGTCACTTCCTCAAAGAGATCATCCAAAAAGCAGAAAGGAATACTCACGCCAAAATGCCAGAGATGTAAAGGGTTTCAGCAGACAAGTATGACAGGTAGCTGAACATGAAGACCAGCAGGGGTTCGATTGAAGAGACGTTGTGGGTGAAACGAGTCATGAATGCTGAGGCAAATCCAAATACGATGCCAAACAAGACTCCACCCAGCCCCACCACGAAGAAGCGAGCAAAGCCAGCAAAGATATCGATGGATTCAATTTCTTCATACCTGTGCATCTGCGTGAAGGCGATGAAGATGTTATATAAAACCTATATGTGAAAATAAGAAGACAGCAGTCAGGCGTGCTTCTGAACCTGGCAGGCTTCTTCATTTTGTAGGTGAAACATTGAGTGTGTCTATGTGTCTTTGTATGCCTGAAATTGCTTTAGACATATCAGCAAAATAACAATTGAAATGTCAGATTGGTCTTAACAAGTCCCAGAAGCAAGAGACTGTTAAGTGTCCTGAAAAAGAGCAAAAAAAATGAAGGCTAAATGGCTTTGGAATAGGAGTAAATCACTGGGGGACCACATGCCACTGAATAATCAAAAAATACTCTTTTTTTGTTTGTTTTCTGAAGGTAAATTTAATTTTTGGTCTTTGTCGCAGAAGTTAAAAGCCCAGCCATGCACCTTAAAAGCCCCGGGCTCTACCCTCCACGTTCTCCTTCTGACCCAGGATGGGGCAGGGCAGGGACTAAGAATCACATATTTGATTTAAATCCCATTTAGGTTGTCTATAGGATCAGTAGACTGGACAAACTTCATTAGATGGGCTCAGAAATGTTACATGTTTTGCAATAGCACTTGACACATAAAAATCATGAAACATCACTAGGAATGGAAAAGAAAGCAGGAGAGGGGAAGGGAAGGGAAGGGAAGGGAAGGGAAGGGAAGGGAGTAGCCTCAGTTTCATATTGTCTCTAGCTAGATAAATAAAGCTTCTCTATCATCATGTATTTGGAGCTTAATGCCACTTAACCACCTCCCCAGAGAACAATCTCAAAGAACCAAATACTGTGACACTCTAAATGTTCTAAAGACCCTGCACATATACACATTTTACCTAGAAAGCTTGAAATTACAAAAATTAAAAGAAAATATCAGATTAGAAGAAAGATTGAATTGAATGCAAATTATAATTTTATATAATGTATTATATAATTTGGTCTGTAAAGAAAATATCTTTAGTTTAGAGCAGAAAACTTTACCATACTTCTATTATCAATAGTTTCTGCGGAATCTATTCTGCAGAAAATGTTAATGAAAAATTTTAAGCATATATCACTTTCATTCATCTTTTAGAAATTAATAGAAATTTTCCAGAGTAATGAGTGGTGTAGTAATAAAAAGGCCTTAGAGGTTGCTGACAATCAGTTAATATTAAGTCCTGTCAGATCTGTTTACAGTGTGTGTGTAACACATGAAAGTCACCTTTCAGTTTTGACAAGAATTTGGTAAACAACTAGAGACACCAGCTCTCCAAAGCTGTTGCATTAAAGCATTAGTTCAAAAACAATAAATAGACCAAAGTCATTTGCATTTTATGGTTTTCTTTGGTCTTTCTTCTTCATCCAGTTAATTCCAGAAGGTTATTAAGAAGACTAAAGCAGGTATTTGCAGGTAGAAGAGTCAAGCTCATTAGGATAATAATTACTACTCAGCTACTATCTAATCTTAAATTGCTGCTGGGGACATATAACCTTGAGCTGTCACACAGTCTGTTCTTCAGGAGGCTCACCACTAATAGTTCTGGGAGACAGACAAAGCCAAACAAAATATTTCATTCAAGAAAATACCCAGAACTACTTTTTCCTAATGCCGATGTATGAAATTTGGCTCTTCAGTGGCAGATAAGGAAAAGAGAGTTCATGTCTCCACAGTAAGCAAACCTCACCCTACCCACCTTATAGCTTTTAATTTCAGAGCCTGTTTTCTCTCTGTTTCTCTTTCTTGTAGACTTTGACCTCTTCCTAAGACTTGTCATTCTTTATAAATGATACCACAGCATGAATCTGTGCTGACTTATGAAGAAAGAAAGTTATTCTCAACAAATGACTTAACAAGAAATTTTTTTCTTCTTTTTAGTTCCTAAAGTGTCTATATGATTTAACTGATTTGGCATCAAAATGGAAGCTATGCAAATATGACATAATTTCCTTTTGTTTTTGTAATGTGCTTTGAGGGAGTAAACTATTCTGTACCACAACCTGCACTGTGTCACATAAGTAAGGCTCAGCTAAGTTACATTGCAGTGTTTATGCCAGTAAATGGAGTACTAGAATACTTTTCATGTTAGGAAAGCCTGAATTGGATTAGGAGGCTTTTGCTCACACAAAAAGAAGGGATGGATTGATAGTGGTGTCATGTAGCAAGTCTGAGAACATCATGCTTTGGGTTTGGAGAGGATTTTGTACCACTGGGCAGCTCTTAGAGCCAGGGAGGGGAAGAGAGAGCATGACACTGTTGCCACAGGGGACTCTGCAGGGACTGCTCCATGCTCCAGGTGTCTCTGTACAATTACTGCACATACCATCCACATCAGAAGCATTGGGAAAAAAGATTTTCAAGTGACTGCCTTAACCAGCAACACAGACTGTCTTGATAATTCCTTCTTACCACCATGCTAATTCTTTCTGACCACTGTAATTAGTTTTACTGTAAGCACAGTGGAACAGCTTTTATAGTGGGAGCAGGGAATATCTCCATCCTCCTTCCTGGCACCCAAACCAGTGGTCAAAGTCTTTTTCAGTGACATCAAAGAGGCAGCTTCAAGTCTCCTCAAATAAAAAATTATTTTACTTATGTATTCAACATATTAGATTTAACTGTTCTGCTGCATTAAAAAAGAGGGTTCCATTAGAGAATATAGTTACTGCCACTCATTTTGAGTACAGCATGATATATAGGTGTTCTCAGTATTTCTAAAATCAAGCCTCAGAGACTAAGCAGTCAGGGAATATTGCATTTCCTGGTGCATACAGGTTCTCAGCTCCTGTTTAGAAACAAAATTATCTGTGTATATGTGGGAGCAGAGCTTCAGATGCCTGAAACACTTCACAGCAAAATCAGGGTGTTCGACCTGGGTTCAGGTTTGAATAAGATCTGCACTGGATTTACTACACTTTTTTGAACAGGGCTTTGAAACTCCACTAATGTATGATGCATCCTAGGGCCAGACCTGTTGCTATCTGAACTATTTTGATGCCAGCAGTCCACTCAGAAATAACTGGGGAAAGAAGCAATTAACAGGATGTGGACCCTTCTTGTTCCATCCATGGACATGGCCTTACTGAGGGGAATAGGAAAAGGTACCAATAGGTAAAAAGAGTAAATTACCCACTTTTCTTCTAGCCCCTTAAGGCAAAGTCAGACCTTCTAGATTATAGTTCTAATTCTACAGTCTGTTATTTTGTGATTTTTTTTTTATATATACCAGGATATTGAACTAAATATAGGAGACAGAGCTATTGTTTCCTCAAATGTAACACACAAGTTTAACAAAACTCATACCAGTTTTTCCTGCTGGGAAAAAAAATGTTCAAGCTGATAAGCAGGCTGGAGAGAACCAGGGGATATTTGTATTTAAACAATTAAAATATATGTATGCTTAATTTATCTTGGTGATAGTATCTTTTTTAAACACTTAGGGTTAGTGCAAGTGAAACTGTTGAGAGAGAAAGAGAAGGAAATGGTAAGAGAAGACACCTGACAGAAATAGTTTTAAAGTCATTACAAAAAGTAAGTGGGATATCAGAGAGGAGAAAGTCACCTACTGGGCTCCATTCAGGTGACAAATACTTCAGTGTTCTTAAGTGTGAAGCCAGGTAGAGATTTTGAAAACTCAGTTGCCCAGAAAGGGGATGAGTGGTGGTTGATGCAGAGATGCAATAGCAGGAGCTGACAAACTGATGGCAACGCAGCTGCTCTGAGATGAGCCCCAAAGATGAGTGTGTGGGGCAATGGGAACTCTCAGTGGTGGACCCAACATGTCCCATGTACAGCCCTTTCATCTCGTTTACTAACACACCCAGCGCTGCTGAGGAGTGCCTAAGTCCACTGTTTTAAAGGCTTTCTGTCACCTCACATTTGTACTCCAACAGGATCCTGACAGGAAGCTCAGGTAAATACCATAAGGAGTTGGACCTGCATCGTAAATAGCTGGGAGAAAAGGAAAGGGAAGGTAGTGAGCCCATCAAAAAAAGAGTGAAACAAGCTCTTCCAGAGTGAAAAAGAGGTATTACATTTCTTAGGTCAGTTTTTGAAGAAACCAAAAAGGCAAGTGTAAGTAACAGATGCAGTGGGGATTTTTCTGTTACGACTGTAGCACCCACGTAGTTTGCATGTAAATTAAACAACACTTGTCCCTAATTTCTACATCAGCCCTGTATCTCTGATCACCAAGAGGAAGGATTTATGATCAATAGGCTGTAGCTGCAAGAAGTTACTTTGTTCCTTTTTCTTTTCTGGGTACTCATAAACTGCACTTCTCCCATGAAGCCTTTCAACAGTGAACTCTGTACAGATTTTACAAGTCCGAGTTGGACTGTACCTCATGTATAGCAGTATCTGAATAGTTTTTATGTGGTTTAGATTCCTGTGATTTAAATTCTGTAAAGATCTTATCTAGTGAAACTCCTTAACCTGCCGTTAACTTGTACCACATGAGCAGTCCTGTTGGTTTCTGAGCAATAAACTTCCTGTTTGAAATTTCTTCCTTGAAAAAAGTAAGTTTTAAATGTTCTTGTCACTTATGCTTACAGCTAGAATTTCAGGTTGCTCCAATTTTAGCAGAACTAATGAGTTAGGGGGGAAAATATTAGCGAAAGGAGCTCCGTAAAAACACTCTTTTCCTATTAAAAAGAAAAAAAACAACAACAAACAACAACAAAAGCCCAATCGACCAAACAAAATCTCTCTTATTCAGGAAACATTGTTTCTGGATATTTATGACAAGCCAGCCAAAAAAGGCAAATATTTGTCAGGTATCAATTTTTCTATTGATAGAACCAGTTATGCGAAGTTATTAGTGGCATTTGGAATTCCTGTCTAAGGTCTCTGGTGAAATTTCTAGAAGGGGCTGGAGGACAGAGTGTGGCCTCTAGAGGTTGTCCACATCTGGCTTGCCTTTTTTTTTTCCAGAGGACTGTCTCAGGTATATGAGAAAGCAGAGTCTCCTGTATTTCTACCCTTGCCACCTTCAGTCTTTAAGCAGTACAATTTTCTATTTATTTTCTTGTACAGTGTCAAGAACATTCCTAGGTCCTACACTGATCCTACCAGGAAAATCAGCTGCAGCTTATCCATTCACTTCAGTGAATGCAAGAGCATATCTCATACATATGTTTCCCTCTTCTGGCAGCGCTAAAATACATGCATTTGAAAGAGGTAATATAAGATGTAATTTTTGCATACATTAAAATCCCTTGTGTGTAATTGAGTGGAGTATTCATAAAATAAATAATGTATTAGGATCTCCTTTGGGCTGTTCTTGTCCTGTGCCCAGTAACCCTACAAGCCACAAGAGCACAAAGAGGGGAAGACGAGAAGTGGAAAGAAACTCACCACAGTTATGCCATCATTTAGCAATGACTCTCCAAAGATCATCATGTAAAGCTGCTCGTTAACAGAGGCTTCTTCAAAAACTACCAGAGCTGCCACGGGATCCACAGCTGAAATCATGCTGCCAAAGAGCAGGTTCTGCAGCAGGTTCAGGTCCGTCAGGCCGAAGGCTTCGATCTGGCAGACTCCATAGAGGGAGAGGCCAATCCCAAATGAGTTTAGGAGAGCTCCCAGAACAGACCACCAAAGAATGGATCCAAAGTTTTCAAAAAATGGTCGAGTTGGCATGAAATAACCCTCCTCCAGGACAATAGGGGGAAGGAGATACAAGAAGTAAATACTAGTGTTCATCACTGGTGGAGATTTGTGATGGGAAGCAAAGATGATTGCTCCTACTAGTGCTCCAATGGCAATCAGGATGCAGCTTTCAGGCATAAGTCTTGGTAATCGGTGATAGATATGGAAACCTTGAATAAAACATTAGGGGATTATTCAAGTTTAAATTACCTGATGTCACACAATTGTCTTGCCTCCATTTGAAAACTTTGTCTTCAGCCAGCCAGCTTTTGCTCTAAGTATTATGAAGATAAAAACAGGCAGTACTCTTCCTTTCAAAACTAAACATTCCCACACTTCTATCACTAAAGCAGGGCAAGTGTTTGACCCTGAATTTCTTCTTTTCTTGCTGCCCAGCTCCTGATTTCTGAGCGAGCATGTCTGAGCTTAAGCTCCACTTTTGGGAAGGCAGAAACCTCTTTGAAAAGATCCTCCTCAATTTGGAAGGAAAATATTCTCCAAGAATCCTGACTTCCCACCTGCTACTGGTTCGTTTAGTCACTATACAAGGAACTGTGTGATCATACCATGAGTGAGAGGTGCCTGTACTACAAATGTCAGGATCTTTTTAAATTTTAAAGAATGAGAATGAGGCAGACTAAGAAACCTTTAAATCCAATGTCTGTGACTCCATGCTTGCAGCTAGTTCAGATTTCATCTTGCAGCACTAGAAGGTTCTTCCATGACTATATTTCTGTGATCCTTGAATTATCAGTCTTCAAACACAAAGGAATATAAAAATATTTTTATGAAATTTTCAATAACTTTTTAGGACACTATTTTTTTTTTACGAAGAAGTGTATTAATATTATAACCCTATTCATCTGCCTTTTAATTTAAAAAATAATTTTCAAGTCTTCTGCCAGTTTTGCAGAACAAGGGGATTGTTCTGCCTTTCAAGATCTTGGAACTATTTCCCACCCTTAAATCTTGAAATCCAGAAAGAAGATCACACCTGAATAAAACACTGAAAATTTTAACAGTTTGGAAATCTTCTTCCCTGGGTAACCGGATTATTCTGACTAACTCTTTCTTCCAATTATATTTGAAATTAACAGCTCCACACTCTTCATCTAAAATAATACTATTTGAAAACTCACAGTAAAAGGAACAGGACCATCTGGGAGGCATCACACAGTTCTTCTAAAGTATGTATTTCTGGTTCAAAACAAGAATATTGTGTAGATGTGCCACATGTCAAGTCTTGTGCTTTTATGGATGACAAATAAAGAATTTGGTCGATATGTTTACTATTAACACATTCTGCTGATGCCATAACAAATTTTATTTGTGAAAATTTTGATTGTTATGTTATCAGTGAAGACATTTCTTGGAATTGGATTGAGGGCATCAGCTATAATGAAACTGGCAAATTACAGGTAGTGGTAATTATTTTTGTCAGCTGGGTGACTATGACATGAAAAATGTTTATCTTCAGGCCACCTCCAGAAAAACATCAGTCTCACCTATGAGTCTGTTCTAAGGAAATGTTTGAAAATCCCGCAGAAAGATCAAAAGAAAAGGGAGATTTTATGTGTGCAACTCTTTGCATTATTACCATCTTCTTCATTTATTTGATATTGCTGCATTAATTCTGAATGGTCAAAATAATTTAAGTCCAGCTATGAAAATATGTAAGGTACAATGAACTTTTTTTGCCGTGTTAATTGCAGTCCCTACTGCAATTACTGCTCCATGAGTTGTCTTTCCCCATTCAGATACCCACATGGAGCTCTAATAGAGGCTAGATGCATTGGTATGTATTCAAAAGGTACTTAGCCTGCATCTCTGATGATCCCCACCCTCAGAGACTCTCAGTCTCTCTCCTCTAGTATTACTTTTCACACCAACTTTAAAGAGCAAATATGTAAAACGAAGCCTCAGAGGGAAATGTTTCCTCTTATTCACACAAAAGAAGAATTCTTTACACTTTCTCCTCAAAATTCAATACACTTGAAGTCTCAGTCTGGTGTAACTGATTTCTGCAACTGTGTCAGGTTGCAAATTCCAGCATCCTGTGATGTATAAGGACTAGAAAAATGAGCGGACAGCACTGTGTCAGGGAGCTCTGTTGCTACTTGCTGCTCGCAACCCAAGAGACATGAAGGTTAGAGGTCATATGTTAACTTAAGTAGGACAGTATCATTTTAAGGTGGAATTTTGGCATTGCCATGGTAATGAACACAGCTGTTCTTTTGAGGACAGATGCTGTAAAAACAATCCCAGCTACAAAATGAATGAAAGTTACTTTTTTTAAATTTAAGAGAATGAGAATGAGGCAGACTAAGAAACCTTTAAATCCAGCGTCTGTGGTTATGTTGTACTTTTTCAACTTCTTTCCAAGCTAGGAGGACCCAAGATCCCATTTTCTACTTACCTATTTTTGCAAAAGAGGCAAGGAGGATCCAAAGGGTAACTTCATAGGGAATTTGCACATAGTCATAGTCCAGCGTGAAAACATGTAGCCTTGTGTCTTGTGAGGAGTCATCAGCACCACTAGAATCAGGTTCATAGTGAGGCAAGGACCTCTTGCCCAGGCTGGGCTCATCCACATAAGCAGCAGCAGGACAGGATACCACGCTCAACAGCAACAGCAGCAGGTTGGAAAACTTTGCATGGGCAAGCATGGCAGAGCCCATATCGGGCTGTGATAATTTTATTACAGATTTAGCACATAAGTGGGTGCATGAAGGTGTGCTACAGTCACTTCTGCTGATTCACACTGCTCATAGCCACAGACACTTCTTCCTCAGGGCTCTTTCATTTGCCTGTTAGAGGTCATTTTATAGTCCTAACGTGCCTGTCCCATTCCTTGTGTTACAGACGGACCTGGAGTTTGTATGAAGATACCGGTTGTGCAGGTTCCTCTGACCCAGAAAAACCTTGGCCACAGCATCACCCTGTTGAGGAATAAAAAAACCTTTCCAACTGCATTATTTATCCAGCCTCTCTGACTTTTCCACTGTCAAAAAAAAAAACCAAAAACAAAAACAAAAAAAAATCCCAACAACCCAAACAAGACAAAAAAAACTTTCAATCCTCACCATTCAGGCAGCAAGCGCAGCACGAGGGAATAGCATCAGCTGGGAGAGGTGGTGGCAGCCTGGGCAGGCAGGAAAGCCTGCTTCGTGCCTGCCTCTCTTGCCCTCGCTCCCTGGCTGCGTCCCTTACTCAACCGGCACCTCGGGCACCACACTTGGCACTACTCACTGGTCCTGTAGCACCTGGTAACAAAACTACTCGGTGTGTAAATAAAGGGACTGTGCAGGGCTCGCGGTAGGGACATCTGGTGGGAGACCGCGCAAATTACAGCCTCGTTTGGAAAGGGCCTCCCTCTCTTAAACGTGTGTACGTAACTTTGCAGGTAATAGCAACATCAAGAGGAAGGTCTGAGTCACACCACCTAGCTAAAACTGGATCTTGAGTTGTCCTGTATTTGGAATTTGTTTTACTCATACCATTAAGGTATTTACTGGGCAGACACATTATCCTCCTCCAACTGCTCTTAAGGATCATTTTTTTAAAAGGTCAGCATCTTCTCCACAAAAACTACCATGTTTAGTGTAAGGATAACAGGGTGCACAAACATAGTGCTGTTGATTAGAAGCTTCTAAAAAGCCTGTATTACTTGCATTAGAACTGAGTGTATTTTATTTACTGACAAATTATTCAAAGTACTCAAATTCAGTAAGGATTTGATTGTGTTAGAAGACAGTGCAGATAGTGCAGATGGTGAGAATAGATGTGATACCCCAAAACAACTAGTTCTGAGAACCTTGCAACCACACTGCATGTGCTTGGGAGGGGATTCCTTCAGACCAACTGATCTCACAGACTGAACGTCCCTTCATGGATGGAGAATATCTTCCACTTGACTTTCTGTGGAAGGGATCCAGTGTATGCAACTGTGATGCTCTACAATGAAAAGTAAAAGGCAACATGTGGTGACAACTGGGAAATTTGCATCAAAATTGTAATGATCTGAACCGAATCTCCAATACAGGTGCAACTGCAATGTCAAAATTTTCTGTGGTACACTCAGTGATGTCCTTTGATGTTCTGCTTCTATATGAAGAACTATCTTCCATCAGCCTCACAGCACCACCAGTCCTCCCACAAAAGCTTTGAACCCAATACAGCATTAGGTAGATAATGCTCAGCCTGCTTGCAAAAGAGGTCTTTTTTCCAGCACTGATCCTGTTAACAGCAGTGTTTCTTGAAATCCCTTTCCAACAAGGAACCTGGCAGATGAGATATTCAATTAGCATTATAAAACAAGAAGTTGTTAACTTGAAGGACGAATGAATGAGCAGAACAACAGAGCAGTGGCTATACTGCTCAGATTGCTTAATACGGACCATTGCATTTCACTCAGATGCAGACATCCACACACAGACTGCAAGATGGTTTGAGAGTAAGCAATATGAACTCCAAAGAGTTGGCAGCCAGAGGACTGCAAGGGAAAGACTTTAGAGTCCCTGGAAGTCTGCTAGCTGTGACAACCAGGGCTGTGATTTACACCTGCAGCACACCTATAATGCCAACAGGTTCAGTGGGCATTGAGTGACCAGCACCAGACAGGATCAGCAGTGATCAGGTGCAGATGTCCCTGAGTGTGAAATGTTTCACAACTGGTAGAATTCTTCCTCTCACTGAAGGAAGGATGGAGATATCTGGGATAAGCCTATGCAGTGGTCCTTCTTTTCTGAATCCCTTTGTCATACCCAGTTGTAGCAGCCCCCCATGGTATTTTCTTGGTGTTCACACTGGAGGAGGTAACTAATTTGAAAAATTTGGATTTGTCCCACTGGACTGCATCAGAAAATTAAACTGCAAGCTTCCTCTTGACTTCCCTTTTTTTAATCTTTTTCTAGAAAACAAGCGTAAAAATATTCCAGAAAGAAATACAGTGCAAAGAACATTGTATGTCTCAAAATCAGAGCAAAATTGTATAATAAATATAATAAAAATTGTAATTAAGTATTAATTTATGAATGATGGCTCACATTTACAGTTGTGTGCAGTGGCACAGTTCTGTTGTGCCCTGTCACACTTCAGGCCTCCTGACTGTTTTGGAGGGAGCTATTGCTGGCTGTAGTGACAGTTGACAGTGGTCAGACGATATAGAAAAGGTCTTTGACAATCATGTTACCATTCCTGGTCCTGATGTCATCCCCCTGTGAAATTTCTCCTATCAATATACCAATCTGAATAACCTTTGGGATAAACCCTTCAAGCTGAAATTTCCCAGCCTCTTAGTATTTTTCATTGGCATGTGATAACACATGTATTTCCAGAACTTCTGGTGTGGAGCAGCAGAAATGGAAGACTTCCAGGTAACGATTGGTAAAATCCGAAGTGCTTTCTTCACTACTGGAGGCAGAGTCTCTGGCTCTTGGAAATCCTGGAACTTTATTAATACTAGTTTGATCCTTTTATCTTCCAACGCACAGTTCACCGCTGCCTGCAGTTCAAAGATGCTTGGTCCTCTGACATAGGCTGGACTCAAAACAATTATTACCCGTCTGCTTTGTTTAATAGCTGTTACAACTTCATCTGTATATGCTGGAGAGAAAATGGTGAGAGTTACTGCATTCTATAATGGAATTTTTATCTTATCAGTTCCTTTATTAACAGTTAAAACCCAGAAATAAGGGAAGCCAAGATTAGGAATGCTGAGCAATCACATAACCCCTGGAAATATGTTTGCTCTCAGAGGGTACAATGGCTGTTCTTACACAATTGAAAAACACAACTTCCTGCTCAGGACATACAGGGCACAGCTGAGACCTCAACACACTTAAACAGGGTCTCACAGGACACTCGGACTTGTCTTTATGTCTCCCAGGAACCGATACACAGGGCTTTCTAATTACTGCAGGTGGCACTGATCAAAGTTGCTTAGAAAGTAACTACTGAAATATTTGAGGCCTTCTTTCCAGAGAACAGAATTTGCTTGCAAAGAAATTCTTGTACAAGGAATTTCATCTCAGCCTAGTAGCTCACAGTGACCTCACTCCAAAGTATGTATGCCTCAGCCACAGGGGCCAGATACAAAGATCAAAAACTTATGAGATTTGAACATAAATTCCACTACCAAATTGTACAATTTGTTGCTCTGGTGCATAAGGTTTTTTTGGAAATTGAAATGGAATTTTATAAAAACTGAAGATTTTCTACCATCCCCAGGGACCTTACCTCCTCCTGGAAGAACATCTCTTTCAAGAATACATAACTTGTATCCATATTTATTTTCTAGCATATCTGGAAGAAGCTCCAGGGCAAATTTTTCCTCACTAATTAAAGCAGAGTCACTTTCAGAAGAGTTTAGTTTTGCATAGGACACAAATGCATCAAATTCCTTGCCATCTAAAACAAACAAATAGATAAATAAATAAATAAATAAATAAATAAATAAATTCTATACATTAACAAGTCTGGCTGAAGCATCCAGCTTCTTTCTTAATGCTTGGTTTCCATTTATATCTATTTAAGTAGGCACATTCCAAACCTAAAATTATGACCTGTTACTGGATTACAGCTATCCAGTTACCAAAGGCAACCTCACTCCTCACTGTCTTGCAGATTTTGTAGACATATGCTGCCAAAGCAAACAAGGAAGGTACTGATGTTTAGTGCAAGGCAGTTTAAAGACCTGGTCCCTTCCAGGCAAAAGCTGTGTGGTAGGGAATGATTCCCAATCTTTCCTCTCATTTAGATAAATGCTGATTCAAAAAAAAGCCTTGCCAATGGTGAATCTTCTTTTAAAATACAATGAATCTTAAAGGAAAAATGTTCTTAAATATTAGCTGCTTGCAAAAGAGATGCTGTTTTCATACATTGTTATGTTGGTAAACAGAGAGACCTGTGTAAGGAGCAATGGCTAAGTCTGATCCAAATATCAGCTCAGACACCAAGCATTGACCAGTTATTGAACTTTAAGTCTTGTTGAAAGAATGTTTGCATGCAAAAGAAACATACGTAAAGAATTTTTCTTAGCTTTGATCACCCTGGTACCAATGTCCTGAGTTAGGCCCATTCTTAACTACAAGGCAAAAGCAAATTGTATCTATTTCTTGAATAAAATTTGAACTACACTTGAGGGAGAAGGAACAGAAAAGAAAAGAATTTCTGGTGAAAGCAAAAGGCGCAGTGGATCCAGTCCAGTTTCCCAGTTACTTGAGGCCATTTAAGGTGTCCTAAGCCTGCTAGATTTGACAGGGGAAGTATTGGAGACTCAAGCCTTTTGGAATGGCAGGACATCCTCAGGCAGCCCAAATTACATCGGACACCTGTGTTCAATTAGTGAATTGTATCACATGACAACATAATGAATAGAAACCAGAAAGAAATCCCCCTGTGTAGAGCAGAGTCCCACTGCAGGGTGCTGCTGCAGGGTGAGCTGAGAGGCTCTCTAGATTTCACCATATTGACTGCACCTTCACTGCTTGGGAACTGAGATGCCTACCTCCAGCATACACCTAAGTGTTGAGTATCATGACCCACATGCCTTGGTGTTAACCTCCTGATTTCTATCCCTAGAGGTAACATTAGGATCACAGACATGAGCTAGAGTCACCAAGTTCCCACAGGACCTAGAAGAGCCCATACGTACAGCAAATTCAGAAAGCTAACATGGATGAGCTAGGGCTGAGCACACAGCAGAAGGTATGACATCAAAACAAAACAGAGGTGTGCAGATTGGGTTTGGAGGCCAAGAACGTGATCAGACAACACATTTCTGCTCCTCCCCTCTGCTCCTGGACACACACTTTCAATCACATCCTTCTACTAGTGCTGAAGTTCTTGTTACAACAGAGGAAGATGATTCACTTTGCTGGCTACACATTGTCTTTTACTGAGTTGTTCTTCTGCCAAGTTGAGCCAATTTAGGCCCACAAGAGTGAATCACCAGCAGTAGGCACACACGACTAATGTGGGAATGAAAGGTAGAAAAGCGAATTAAACCAGTCCCTAGATTGGTTTAGCTGAACTTCTATTCATCTATACCCTAAATTGAAGCTCCTTTGAAAACAGATTTTAAATGACAATAAATTGTACTACAAACCAGGTATTCCTCATTTCACCCACAGAGGTCACTGCAATCTTATTAGACAACAACCACTAACACATGCCTTTATAATATTACAATAGCAAGTTAAAAATCAAATACAAAATAAGCACCATTAAGCTTTTTTTTCACATAGCTTAACAGGGTAATTACAAGCTGAGGAATATCTGGTACTGTATTTAAGATGCTGAAAGTGTAGGAAATGAAGAATACCTGACTTAAGCAAATTGATGGCATACATGGTCTATAAATGTTAGTATCAAATCTCCTGCATTATTTTTTTCTCCTTGTGGGAGAAGGCAGGAATTTTAAGATATATATCTTAATTGGCTAAGGAGGCCAATTCACCCCAGAGGAGTTGTGGTTTCTCTGTCCACAAGGTCCTGCACAACCTGGTCTAGGTTGGCTCTGCCCTGAGAAGGTGCCCAGGGGTGCCTTCCAATCTTGTAAGATTCTTCAATTCTCTGATTCTGTGCTGAGAGGGACATGAGAGAAGAGATGATAGAAAGGAAGAAACAGCAAAATCAAGTTATAACTGCTGCTTTGCTGCTCTATGAGCAAGACTTCTCAGACCTCAGGTGACTTGATACGCATCCACATGAAGCGAGAAGGACATGATCCTGCAGGTGAGAACACATTTTCCTTGGACAGAAAACTGTCTGGTCTGCACATTGCAAACGGTGCTGTGTGCATGAGGTACACGAGAGGGTACAGGCAGGGGACAGGGACTGCCACGGTGGAACCCAACAGTGTCTTCAACTTCAGGCCTTGGCAGGTCTGTCTCTGTCCTTCTGACATGCAGGGTGCGCTCTAAGGGGACTTTCCACAAGTCCTTAAATCACTTTGTTACCAAATAGAGGGGAAATTTTGAGTGATTTCCCAAACTGCTTTTGCCAAATGCTTTATGGCTCACAAAAATGTTTTCCAAAAGGGCAGTTAATTTTCTAATGGTGTATGTACTTACAGTATCTAGATATAGTTGTTTCACACTCAGGTGTAAGGTACATGTGCAAACACAAAAACAGACTCAGACACCTCTATCTCAAAGTGCATCAAGATGCAAGAATTTTTAGAAAAATTTTCTTGGGCACAAACTATTAGAATTCTCTCAACCCATGTAAGAAAATTGTACATTAAGTTCTTTGAAGTAGTCATAGTGATTCCTGATACATTTTTACTCTGTCTTCTATTTTGGAGGCCTGTTTTAGCTGAGATGATGGGGCGATGCTACTACAGAGACTTGAAAAATCAAAAGTTAATCACTCGGGAGCAAATATCAAGTTGTTTCCAAAGATTTAGAAAGGAAATATGAATATTTCCCAAATATTCACTTCTCAGTTGGTGCCCTTTATCGTCTTATTTCTCTCTTTTGTTTATTCTTCTGAGAAACTTTTTGGCTTCAAGTGAAAAATACAATAGACTCTGGAGTCCTTCACTTTGTTATGCAAGGTTGTTTCATTCTTGTCCAAAGGTTTTGTTGAACTTTTCCAGAGAAGGATTTTGAAATGTTAGAGATGCTAAATTATACCCTGCAAATGGATTGCCAAAATTCAACTTCCTACTCTAATCTTCTATGGGTAAATTAGGGTAAAAGTCTAACTGACATTTCAGTTGGTGTTAAATATTTCTTTCACACTCTCTTTCTTTTTTTCCATCTGCATTCACTGAGCATTTTGTAAGGTTTAACCGTCTTTGTATTGGCTCAAAGAGAACAGGGTCATTAAGAGAACTTAATTAAATGAGTAATTCATACCAGATTATCCCACATGGCAAAAGGCAGACCACTTCCTGGAGAAAATTAATATTATACAAGGTTTCTTACCTTCTGTACTTTTGTTGTGGACCAGATAACTTCGATACATCAGCACTATTTCAATCCAGTGCTGGTAAATAAAGGCAGTGCACAAAACAAATGCAAATAGAGTAGAAATGGCACTGCATAGTACATATAGGAACAACACTGCAGAAAGAAAAGAGTCTATCATAACTCGGGTTTCCAAAATAATATGACATTTAGATTAAAAACTCAGTCCAGAAATGGGGACAAAACATCTCGCAGTCTTTTTTCTTGTCCCACTGGCAAAATTTACGGAAGTCAAGATTTCATGTAGCCACAACCTTAACACAGAATTTCAGTCTACCATCAGTGACCTTTTTTGCATGGCATCTTTTTGGTGGTATGAAAAGCCAATCCGTGACAGAAGGCCCAGAGAAAACAGTCTCTGGTACGCTCAGCAATGCTGAAATAGTCATTGCCTGAGATGGAAAAGCTACATCAGAACAGACCCAGTGCCCTGCTGGCAGCTTCCTGTGCCACTCCAGTGATGAATCTCCACCGTGAACTATGGTTCAACACTTTAATTTCCACACTGATTCTAGTTTGGGCCTTTAAGGGCTTGAAAGGCAGCCACATTCATATCAGTTATGGTAACTTCTTAGACACATGCACGCTAAGGACTGGGAAAACATACAGAAATGTCCTATGAAAATCAGGGAATACTGCTGCTTTCAGCAGCCTCTCTGCTTCAGTTTAGTAGATTGCCTATTAATGTTCAGAGATACTACTCTCCTCTTCTTCCTTCCAGTTACTCTCTGTCTTCCATTTGGCTCACCCGCCTGCAGCAAGTCCCCAGATAGCCCTATCCTTCTGAGTAATCCTCAAAATACTGAGGCTTTCAAGATATCTGACAAATCAAATTTTTCCTGCCCAGGTTCAAGAAACTTCTGCAACTGGCTAAAGCCAGTGTGAATGGGGAATTAATTAGTAGCAGTAGAGTAAATCAAAATGTGTCTTCAGGGGCAAATAGTCACCAGTTGATAGCTTTACCTCTCTGCTTTCTTTTCAGCTGAATCACAGCGGTGGCATTTCCCACTGAATTCTCAGCAAAGCATGTGAAGTTGCTTCTGAGGTCCTTTTCAGTAACTTCTTTCAAAGTTGCAACATGAAGAAGTGTGTGCCCCTTCAAACTTTTTAGATAGACACTAGAGAGAAAAAAATATGTATTTGCTTGATACCTTTGCTGTTCATTCCCACAATTTCCCAATGTCTTACACACAAAAATAGGGGAGCTTGCAACTTCTTAACATTCATCTTGAACTTTTAATAGTGATGCAATATTCCGGTTTGGAACCTCCATTTGGTTTACACATGGTAAGAAAATACTAACTAACACTGTAAGAAAATACTTTGATAGGTCTGAAGACTAAAAGGTTTATTTTTAGTTCATCTACTCAGCACAATATTTACCACTTGCCTGGTTTTCAGTGTATAGTCCCCTTTACTTCTGTAAGATTACTTGTGGTTTTATAAGGCGTAAAATATTCACTCAGCAGAAATGCAGAGAAATGAAACTTCAAAAGAGAACTAGCTGGGCAAAAGGACTGAGCAGCACAGCCTCTTGCACAGGGGTAAAAAGCCCAAGGACAGGATATGCAAACAGAAAAAGATAGATATAAGGGACAGAAGTATAAGAAATGAAGAGGTAATGGAGGAATCCCTTCAGGGTTGAGTGGAGGATATGGGTAACAGGTCTGTGTCTGCAATCACTCCAGAATACCCAGGGTTTCTGAGTTTCAGCGTTCCTCTTCAAAAGCCACAAGTACAAGCATCTCTGGGTCATCCTAAAAGGCATCTCACATCAGGCCACTGCAAAATGACAGTATCCCATGGCCCTTCCTCATTACCTCAAGATGCGGAGGAGTAAGCAAGGGCAAGGATTCAATCAAAGTCTGTTGGGGATGTCTCATTTATTTGCATTTTCAAAAAATGAACAGAAACTCTAGCCATGAAAAAAGCTAAAAACTTGTTAAGAAGAATATTCCAAATCTAAACATTCTAAAGTTAGGAAAATCCAATTTCCAGTGTACCTCATGAGTGTGTGCATGTGTGTGTGTAATATCACCGTTCTTTTTTTTTTCCCATATGACTCCTATTATTAACTTGATTTTAGCAGTGACAGCAGGGCTTTTGCTTCCCCCAGTATACAGAAAATTTACCCATACGATTGAGTCAGGGCTGTGTAGTAAAAGATGCACTTGCCTGTGTTGCCTCCACTCTGTTGCTTGCCCACCAAGTTGAACACTGCGTAAGTGAATGAGAACAGGAAGGAAAGGCAAGTGTAGTGACTATAGGGGTTGTCCCCAGGTCACAGGAAACATTTCCCCTACATGTTTCTTCTCTGCAGGGCCTGGTTAATTCTTACCAGGGAAAAGTCCCAAAATTCAATGTCCTGAAACTCAGTGCTGCAAGTCCTCAGATCTAGTCTGTAAACACACTCCAATGTCTGAGGCACACAAACTCCTTTCAATGTCCACAGTACTGTTTTGCTGATCTGATTTATTCCCCACTCAGAGACACCTTCCAAAGACAGCTTGTGTGAATTGCTAGCAAGGCACAACAGAGACCGTGCTTTCAAGAACATTTGAGAACAAAAACACTTGAAAACAACTGATGCAAGGACAGGCAACCAGGAACCCTTCATGTTGAAGCTGTCTATGAGCTAAAGCTTTAAGAAGAGGTAAGATTGTGCAGACTTTGAGTTCTTGATTTTATCAATATGTGCTTTTGTATGTGAAGGTCACAAGCCTGTCACATGCTCATGGACATACGCATTACTAGGTGAAAGAAAAGAGCCTTCTAAGTTTCTTTCAATTAAATGTATTCAGTAAAGTTGTTATAGAAGGATTTTTACAGCTGCTTGTGGTGGTAGTAACTAGGTTACTGGGGCAGGAAGGGGGGGAGGGGTCGGTTTTCTCACCTTGTTTCCTGATTCAATTTCTCATTTATATTCTCTTCGTTGTTCTGTATCCATGTTACCCTCATGGGAGAAACTGTTTCAAACCCAAACTGTACACGGCATTCCAATTCAAGTGGCTTGCCTGAAACAAATTAACACAGAAAAACTATGCCTGCAGGTCACCAGAATATTATTCTCTTAAATAGCTTAGAAAGCAAAGCTGGTTTGTTTTATCAAAATCTATCATTATTTATCAATACCTCATTTAAGTATTTTCATTTGATTTTAGGTGAGGAATTGAAACTTACCAAGCTCTGCTTCGAGGATCACAACACCATTGGGATACAAAAGGTTTGGTGGATGAATAGTGTTTTTTGCTGCGATTAACAAGAATATCATTAAGTATAAATTTATTGTCAGTGCGGAGGACCAAAGGAAATAGCTTACAATTTGATTTTTCAAGTTTTAGGTAGAATTTAGACACCTAAGTTCAAGAGGATGTTTTACAGTTCTTGGAGTATTTGAGAGTGCACAGATAAGGGAGTTTCAACAACAAAACTTGTGCAGCTAACACTTAAACACTTAAACACTTGCTGTCTCATTTACTCTGAGGCACTGTCCTCTTACATGAGCTGAGAAGCTCAGCATCTAGCCTGCATTTAAGATTATTTAGGATTCCAAAATTAGGGACCCCCCTTGCAAAACACCCAGAATGGTGCAATCCTCAGACAAGTTCCCTGCCAAGCCTCTTTCCATGCCCAGTAAGCACACACCTCATTCACAAGCACAGGTACTCTCACCAAAATAGCCATGTTGTTTTCAAAACTCAGGCTGCCAAAGGGCACAGATAATGACACCCACGGGTTATACCATAAAACCCACAGCTCTGATATTCTAGGAAAGTCCCATACTGCAGGAAATTGTGCCACATAGCACTTTTTTCTTTTTTTTTACCAAGGCACAGCAATGTATCACAGAATCACAGAATAAGCTGAGTTGGAAGGGACCCACAAGGTCATTGAGTCCAACTCCTGGCCCTGCACAGAATCATCCCCAAGAGTCACACCATGTGCCTGAGAGTGCTGTTCAAACACTTCTTTTACTCTGTCAGGCTTGTTGCTGTGACCACTTCCTTGGGGAACCTGTTGCAGTGCCCAAACACCCTCTGGTGAAGAAGCTTTTTTTAATATCCAACATAAACCTCCCCAGACACAACTTCAGGCCATTCCCTCAGGTCCTGTCACTGGTCACCGCACTGAAGAGATCAGTGCCTGCCCCTCCTCTTGCCCCGATGAAGAAGTTGTACTTGCAAGGAGGCCTCCCCTCAGTCTTCAAGGTTCTGGGGTAGTGTATGTGCATATGGCACCTTTTAAGAGGATTTCTCACTGTGCTATGAAGTGAGGGAAAAGAACTGAGAAAGACAGTGTGTCATCTCAGGTTCAGTCAGATCAGAATAAAAGCAGAGCTAGTCCAAGCCTGCCTGGAGAATATTCCACAGAAGAATATTAGAAGGAAGAGTCAAAGAGCAACAGGTATTTTAAGCCACCACACAGAGCTCTCACAGGTTGGTAAGACATGCTTTCCTGTCCTGATGGGATGGATACATTTTTCCCTTGAATTATTAGAACTATATGCTTAAGAAAAAAGATCACCTATTTCAGAGAAGTGCTATCCTCATGAGACCGCAGAATTTCAAAGGAGTGTTTCTTCACTAGCCCATAAAACCAGGTTGCCTCACTTGACACCTTTCTTTGGCCCCCTAAATCTTGTTCTCCCTTTCACAGAGTGGCCCACTTTCCACCAGGATGCTGGAACTAGTCCTGTGCTGTTCTCATACAGAAACAGCTGTACTGCATCCATACAGTTCAGGATATAGAGTAGATACATACTCTTCCTATGGGACCTGTGATTGACTGGGGTGACTGCAAAGTCTTACAGCACTCAGCTGTAGATATCTGGAGAAAAGCATTGCCACATCACTCCTTTAGTAAATCAAGCAGTCTCCCCCAGTACTGATCCTGAGCTGCTAGAATGCTCCCCTGCACTGTGTTGATGTCCCAAAACACTCTGCCAAGGCAGTATCTGTATTTTGCCTGAAGGACAACTGAAGACAGTAAATATTAGAGGAAAGGTCAATGTGGTTTGTAGGAGAATATGAGACCGTGTCATTTCACTGTGCCATAGAGTTCTAGCCAGTTTTCTTTACTAAGTCATACACAGCCTGAAAGAACAGGTCATGCAGGCAGTGATGTTCTCCCCCAAAGAGCATGTGCAACAACAAATGGCTTGTTTGTTAGATTGCTCACAGCTCTCCTATTTACTCTGCTGCTAAAAAATTACACGCAAGAGAGGTAGTGATCCCACCAATATCACCTTCCCTGTCACTGTCAAGTGGAAAAAGTGAAGGTTTCACCCATGCCACAAGGAACAACATTTTGCCTAACTCATAATTTCACATAATCCTCTACTTCAGGGAGATGGGTAGGATTGAGATACACTGCTTTTGCCCACATTTCCAGTGCAGGATT